>CAEGAE010048489.1:0-17418 GCA_903067095.1 Girardinus metallicus
ATGTTTTTGGACCGTGGGAGGAAGCCGGAGAACCCGGAGAGAACCCACGCATGCACAGGGAGAACATGCAAACTCCGCGCAGAAAGACCCCGGGCCGGGAATCGAACCCAGAACCTTCTTGCTGCAAGGCAACAGCTCTACCAACTGCGCCACTGTGCAGCCGATTTAAATTGCATTTCTCATTTAATTGAAACACTGCAATTGTAAAGTTGAATGGTAATCATCCAAATAAATGTCCAAGAAAACAAAATAATGATCCCTCAACACTCTTTGGAAACACTGGGCTCCATTTAAACAAAAAACAAATAATTTTCAGGCATAAATGACGTTAAACTCAAACGGCTGCTCTAAATTTTCCTCACTAAAGCCTATTCTTATCCAAAATCAGCAGTTCAATATAGATAGCCCTTTCTGCAGCATTAACTTAATTAGCTGTTTCGGTTTCAACTTCCTAAAACACTTTGTGAACTGCAGCCAAGCTTCCTGAGTGGTAAAATGAGGGGAATATATTAATAAGTGTATTAAAAAATCCCAAGTGTCATATTGCTTTGGCACAGACCCATGTGAGATAATTAAAACAAAGAATCCAATAAGGGTGTTACTGACTGTTTATTAAAAGCTGGAGAAGCCACTGATTTTTATTTGCGATTGCAAATTAAACCTCATTAATATCAGAGTGGAAATGTAGAGTAGAGCTCCTTCTGAATATTGGGTTTGCTCTTTAATAATCAGACATTTATTGTATTTAATGTCACTGAGGAATCACCAACATTGAGTATGACTGATTTTAATTAACACACGCACAACTATACATACATAGAAAAAACAGGACAGCAGAAGCTGAACAAAGACTATTTTAAAAGATCTGCTCTTTGTTATGCGTCTGAGACCTAGAAAGTGAACTTAGCATACAGTCAGGCGTAAACGAATTGTAGGAGCCGTTTATCCTTTCCTGTGTTTATCGCCACCAGGGGGCGTATTTCATTTTGAGTGAGTGTCTGATGGGGGGTGGGGTTATTTAAGGTCAACCATGATTCTGTTCAGGTGTTGTTAATGGGAAGAGGTAAGAGTTTTCTACTGTGCTTGGGTTGGATTGATGTCGAATTTATCTGGATCTAAATGGAAATGGTAAGACAATGGACATTGTTCTGATAATAAATGACTTTATTGTAAGTCAAACTGAAGATCGGCATTTTGAATCTTAACTGAGCGCACGCAAAACCAACGCCTTTCAGGAATAGCAACCACTAGCCTAAAATATAGGATTTTAGCCGCTACACAAATGAAATATTAAGCTTTTTTCAAATGAAATGTGCGCAAATTAATGTATAATGTTATTGTTTTATAAATATCTGGAAAACAAAGTGGTGCAATTCTAGCAAAGCAACAAAAAACATCAACTGAAATGTGTTTTATAGCTGAGAAAAAAGTTAGGACATTGCATCACAATATGACTGAGATATCTTCAGAGACACCAGTCTGACATCAACCTGAGGAAACTGTCTGCATGTACAACGCATTTCAAATAACCCCACAGCATCATAATTGCTATGTTTCCATCCAATTATCATGCAAAAATTGCGAATTAGGTGTGACCCATCAATTTTTGGAGCAAAGCAACCGGGCTACGCAGAGCATGATTTCATGAGATGCTAGCGTTAAGCATGGCCGTAATAAACAGGAAGTAGCAGTTGCTAATTAGCATGTACCACACGTCTCATGGGTTTGGACGTAGAAATTTCTCAGCGTTCCGTGCCTCTGGTAAGGCACAGACCCATCAGTGGATGAGAAAATTCGCTACATCTGAATTTATTCTGCAAATGTGTTCCCGTCTAACCTTTTGTGCCTTTTTAGAAAAGCCAAAAATAAAAAAGAACTCTAGTTAGCATAAAAACTAAATTCTCCTTTTTTTCATCAACATTTTTGTAATGTAATACTTTAAAAAAAAAATGCATGCAAAATGTTGATGGGAGCACGGGCACAGAGATCATTTTCTATTTCTTATTTTTCTGTGTTTCGTCTGATCCGTGGGAGCAGTCATGGTGGGTCCAGCTGCAGCAAAGCATTCTGATGTAGCTCTAGTATTCTACAAAATCAGATTAATTGATTAATCATACAAATCATTTAAATTAGGAAAGTGTTTATTAGTTGCAGCTCTACTCTGGAGTATGTTTTACTTCAATCATCCTGCAAGGCATGGATGATTGAAAACTCTGTAAAAATGCTAATCTTGCTTTAAAATGCGACTCTAAGGTCTTAAAGTACAGTAAATATAACCTCAGATGATTCTCTAACCCAGCGGTTCACTGCCATTATGATGTTTTTTTTTTTTTTTTTTTTTTTTTTGAGGCATGGAACCTGTTTCTGGCCGCCTCGTAATTAAAACCATATTTGCAGCTTTAGGATGTAACACCGCCAACAAGAGAAAACATTGATTTTTTTAAAAACGTCATTCCCTCATCCCTGAAGTTTAGCAAAAATACACAAAAATCTGATTTGAACTCTCAGTCTAAACAGATCCTGGCGGAGAAACACGCATGATAACGACGAGCGGACATGACGTTACGTCCCATCCATCTTCCTCACTCCTCTTCCTAGTTCTCCATGGCTCGTCTGTGTCCCGCTCCCCTTGACCCCATGCTGTGACCTTCTCCCCTTGTCTTTCCACAGTCTGTTCTTCCAAACTCACAATGATCTATGTTTCTGATGCTGTGTGTGCTTGTTGTAGCTTCACCGCTAAGAAATGTGACTGGGATTAACTGGTTCTCAGGAACCAGACGTTTAAATGCAGTTCTAATGCATTTAAAGAAAAGAATAACAATTTCCTCTGAACTTAGTTAAATAATTATGCCCTGTTTTCCTTCATCAAATGTCAATTCTGGATTTTTTTCCACATCTTTTTTCATAGATTCAGCAGGAATGGAAGTTAAAACTTGAGAAGTGGAAATGTTTTTGAATTTTAACTACTACTAAGTCAAATTGATGGAGAAATATTTGAAAACAGATCAGATTTGATCCTTTGAGATACTTTAGTCTATACACTGCAAAAACGTAAAAGTATTTTTGCTCTAGTTTCTTGTGCAAATATCTTAATACACTTGAAATAAGACTAAAGTAACTAAATAAAATTCCACCAAGAAATATGAGCTTGTTTTAAGTCAATCATTCCTTAATATTAATGGAAAAGTTCGAGTTAAAAGTGAAATAATCTGCTGGTGGAACAAGACATTTTTCCACCGGCAGATTATTTCACTTATAGCTAGACTATTACTGTGCTAACTATTTTTCTTTTATGTCAGTTGTACTAAGATTTTGCGCTTTACTGTGTGAGTTTGGCCGGATAAGGATGAAGTCAGTGATCAAGTCGACAGGAAAAATAGTCTCAAGAACTTTAGCAAAGCTCTCAAATTGGTCTTAGTTTGTTTTCACACCTGACAGTTGGGACCAAAAGTTGCAACATTTGTTACATTTCCAGCAGCTGCTGTTTTCTTTCTCTCTGCTCAGAGTCAAACCAACCAAACCCTTTGAAAGACAAGTTCCCCTCCTCGCCTGTGGGGGCGCTGCACCAGGAACCACTGAAAGAAATGAAACATAACCTCTAAAGAAGACACATAGCGCAACTTCCTTTTTCACAAAATGTAAACAAAAATGGAGTAGCGTCAGATTTTTGCAGTTGTAGGATTTTTGTTTTGTTTTTGATCAAAGGTCAACTGCTAATGCTAGGCTAGCACGTTTGTTTGGTTGTATTTACCCAGAATGCCCTGCGCTGGAAGCTGGAAGTTTATTGGAAGTTTTTTTTTTTTTTTTTTTTTTTATGTAATTCATAAGTCATACTTGTTTTTACCAATTTAATACATTAAATTTTAAATTTTACCAGATTTTTTTTTAACTGATTTATCTCAGTTACCTTTTAATTATTTCTTCACTCGAGCCGAACTTCGTGCTAACGTGTGGAGACAGAAAGAGTTACACTTCATGTCCTGAATTTAAAGAGCATCCATGTTACGTTGCACTCCTGTCCTCCAGGGGGTCCCGGTGTCAGAAATCACATGGAGAGCAGCGAGTTTAATGAAGGAGCTCAGCGGTTCTAGTGTAAAGTCCCTCAATCAAGATTGAAGCCAGCAGGGGGCCTCTGGGCTTTAACGCCAAAGACACTGTCAACGTGTGCTGAAGTGAGTCAGTGCATTTATTAGAACTAAAGCTTAAAGATGCTTTAGTTCTAATATGTGTGGATGTTTTACAAATCACCCTCTTTAAAATCTAACAGCCATATTGTCTTTTACAGGGAGCTTCAATCAAATTCACAGAAAATTAATATGTTTTAAAAATAAGTTTATTCTCTGAATCACAAACTTAACACCAGAAATGTAAAATTGATTGATTATATTGGATTTACAAAAACAAACACAAGATCAAAGTCCTTTAAGGCAGTTCTCAAAGTCCAGTTTCTGTCCTAGTCAAAGTGTTTGAAGACATCTGCATAAATATGGACAACCTTGGTATTAAAGGACCGATTAGTTTTCATTTGATTTATTGATTTTATTTCAGACATGAAAGCAATGAAAACAACAGGAAAAAGAAGAAATGGCACTGGTAACTTGACTGGTTCAAGTTTTACCAAAAGAACAGGGACTCCTTTGAGTCCATGAGTAATTTTACGTTGGAGTAGACAAAAAAAATCATCTGTGGTTCCTCGAGGCTCCATCTTTAATATGTTCCCACTAGCTAAGATTATTAAAAATAATAAGAATAAACATCCTTTAGTTAAAGCTGCTGTATGTAACTTTTATTAAAAAAAATTTTTTTTGTACATATCACCTGTTAAAGAACAGAAAAAATTGAACTCCCAGCCAGAATCAACTAATCATAGCCAGGAGGAGGGACTTAGTGCTGTCAATCACTCCTGTGTATGTGTAAAAATGTAAAACGTTTTGTGCACATCTGTAATGGAAACTTGGTGATTTTGCTTTTGCCACCATCACTTATTCTCACTTTACCAATATCAAAAAAATCACACAGACAACCTGTGTTTGAAAAGTTCTTTTCTCCAAAGTGTTTTGTTTTTTCTCAGTAAAGTGTTCTAGAGATAAATGATGAGAACAAGTTTAAACATGTCAAGAACTAAAATATTCTTTCTGAGGGAACAAGATCAGACAAAAAAAAGTCATTCCTCAAATTTGACAAAATGTCATACCTTCCTTTTGAAGAATCTAAAGTGCATAATCTGTGGCGTTAGAGATGATTTAGTTCATTTTAGTGTCACAAATTACCAATTTTAAGATGTCTAAAAGGAATAATTCAGCTTTAAATGCATCATATTCTGATTTTACACAAATTTCTGTGGGTTTATGGAACTAAAGTAAATTTAAAAAAATAAATTAATCCATATTTAGGTAAGAAAAAAAGCATTAAAATTGAATTTACCTCTGCAAGAAAACATTCTGAATTATGATTTCCTTTATGAATGAATCAAAGTGTGAGTCATTTTGTTTCAAAGCCTGAAGCTCATAATGTTTAATAAAAACCAATATTTCAATTTACGCTGAATCTCACCAAAGGAACGGAAATTTACTGTCAACATCTGTTTACATTTGATTTCCAGTTTTTACCTAAGAATGCGGAAATATTTTTAATTTCCTCACACCGAACCTCAAAACTTAAAAGTGCAGCAGGAAGTTAATTACATTTGGAAATGTCCAGATTGCAATCATCAACTGCACGAGTAGCATAAAGGGGAAGAAGAGCTTGGCAGCAAATGGTTCTTACAGCCAAATGAACTAAATAAGAAAAACTCCTGAATGTTACTGAAGAGAAAATCTCACAGTTTAAAGAAAGAGCCGAGGCATTTAAAACGAGACGCCAGGACTTTATCAGCAATTACGTTACTCGTCTCCAAATCACACCATCATCCTGCTTAACTGCACAAAAATTGGACACATAATAAAAAATAATTAAGCTGCCATTTTCCATCAAAGAAATTAATTAAAAAACAGATAGAAAAAGACGTTTTCCAGGGTTTTGTGCCGAGCTGCGCTCATCTGCAGACATTCTGGACTCAACGGCATTGATTGTATTTCAGTGTTTTTGGAGACCACCTGCTGCTATCAATTAATTATTGATCAAGTATGTTTTCGTAATTAAATCTTTGGTACCTTGATATTCTTAAAGCATGTAATTTAACCAGTTTTCTTAATGATAACTTAAATTTTAATCCTGTTGGAGCCATAAAAAGTGTGCAAGATCACAGTTCAACCAACTAAATATTAAAGCCATTAAGCCCAAAAGGTTTGTACTCTGACATAATTCAAACAGATACTCTTCAAAATAAGAGTCTTCGGTTTGATTTTTCATAAAAAAAGCTCCCAATCATGTTGAGATGAACAGAAACGTCTGGATGGGTTTAATTGTTTCAGGCTGGCATTGGGCAAAATGGCTTAAAAATAAAATCTTCAATTGTTTTTATCCAAAAGTAGATTTTTGATTTTAATAGATTTTATTCCCAAAATAAAAAAAAATATACAAATGACTTTTATTTCAAACATGGTTGGTTTCTCAGCATGTTTGGTCGCATGCTGTACAATGGCTGCTGGAAAATAAAAATGTTATGTTGTTGACACTTATCTGCATTCTTGTTGGTTGCACAGGAGGCTCTATTTCTGCTTTTCAAAGGTGAACATTTGCCATTTTCACGTGTGAGTATAACAATCATTTTGTGCAGCTTGAACTCAAAAGACTCGTCTTCTCCGTGCCTTCCAGCTTCAAGCTGTTTGGTTTCCACAAAAACCTGAATCCCCGTAAGACCTCTGGTGGATTATCATCAGCTCAACGGAGTCCACTTCAGCTCTGATCCGCCCGGATCTCCGTTCTCTGACTGATCTTCCTCTGCAGCTCTGTTTTGTCCTTCAAACACTAAACCACCGTTACTTATCCTCCCTGTTTAAGATTCATCTCTGTATTTGTCCTTCTCTCCGTTTGACCGATCCTCTGTTTCCTCCAGGCGCTGCTGAACCAGGACCTCACATACCAGCCGCAGTTTTGAGCTTACTTTTGTAAATAATCTCCCTTTTACCTTTTCATGATTCACGTGGGTCAGAAAATTGGCTAAAAACATGACGGGAAGAGTTTAATATTTGAAACAAGGAAGATGATGTGATTCAAAATGAAACAGACGACGATGTAAATTTCTATATAACACTGTTAAAAAAATAAAGTAAAGATTTAGGCCCATATCAGTTTTCTGAAACAACTTTGTGGAAAACATCTCGCATATTTGGGTTTCTGTAAATTAGAGACAAAAACCACAGAAGTGCAACGCATTAACTGTAAAAAACACAAAAAACATGAGGCTTCAGTCTGATCGATAATTTAGTCAGTTCTTTTGAGAGCAGACAAGAGTCCCACTCACAAAAGTTTTCATAAGACAAAAAGTATTGTGAATAAAACATTGTAGGTTCTTAAGAAATCAGCCAACGTGAAAATGGGAGCAGAAAACCTCTTTGTGCTGGAAATGTCAGAGGGTTCTTATCTTTTCAACGAGGCGCAAATGGGAGAGCTAATGCGTTTCAAGCACAAATGTGTATTATCAGCCCTTTGATGCAAAATTCAATTCAAAATAAAACTTTAGAAAATCTTTGTGGTTTCTTTGACCAATTATTCATCTTGTTCTGAGTTGAAATATTTCACATTTTAAAAGAAAATCAGCTTTTGGAAACATCTGAATGCATGATTTGTGCCTCTTTTAGCTGTATTGTTGCATGAAAACCTTACAGGTCAGAGTTCAGTTTGTATTAATGTACGCAAAGAAAAGAAGAATTATGAGAACATAGTCAAAATAATACAAGAATAAAGTCCTAAAATTCTGATTTTATGAACAAACTCACAATTTTAAGTCTTTATTCTGGTAATATTATGACTTTATTCTCATTTTATTATGACTTTATTCATACATAATTTACTTTATTCTGAAATATTGACTTTATCCTCATAATATTTTGACTTCAATGAACTTTACTTTGACTTTAATCTGAAAATATGACTTTATTCTTGTAGCGCAACAACTCATCATTATTTCGACTTTATTATGGTACAACTTTATTTTTGTAATATTACGACTTTCTCCTCGTAGCTGTATTTTTTTCTTCTTGTCACCCCAACTCTCCGTCGTAGTTTGGGCATCTCTAACAGCGGGTGTAAGCTGATGGTTTGCGGCGCTCATCGCGCAGGTTGTCAGGATGTACGTTGCTTCGTAGATTGCCGGTAACCACGGTGTCAATGCCCGTCTCTGGAAGCCAAGTAAGACTCGTCAGCCCTGCTGTCTGGAAGAGCTTTGCCGCAAGAAGCCCACAGGATGAGAGAGCAGGGCTGTTTCCATGGCAAACCGTCGGAGCACAGCGACAATTACAGTCACTGTTAGAGCATCAAAGGCCAATTTAAACCCATTTCTGGAACCTTTAGGCACAGAGAAGGGGAGCCTTTTTGTTCGCTCTTCTTACAGGAAGGTGGATTACGCAGAAAGAGGTTCAGTTTATCAGTTTTGTGCAAATCTTATAATTGCTGTTCTTCTTCTAAGCAGCAGTGGGTTCTTTCATCTCGCAGACGCAGCTTTGGTGGGAGTTTTTTTTTTTTTTTTTCTTCTTCTTCTTCTATCATCCGCTTTTTGTTTTATTATTAATTAGCAAGCCTTCATCCTCAAATGCGAAGCTGGGCACAGAGGTCTGTTGAGTCAACCCTGACTTTCATTCTTCCAGTCCAGCCTGGCCTCAAAGTCTCCAGAAGCACTTCATTATTCACTCGTCCCTCTGAGCAGCCGCGGAGCATTTTTATTCTGGGCTGTTCAACATAAAACCACGTCACTCCAAACTTCCTGCTGATATTATGTAGGTTTCCGACTGAGCAGGAAAGGTAGAAAATGTTTGATAACGACATATCCACCAATATAGATAGCTCTCAAGAGACGTCACACTTCCTTGAACTTTTAACTGGTAGCAGGCGGTTGCTATGGAGTCGCTATGACAACAATAAAGCTAGCTCTCACCTTGTTACTAACTTATAAACAATACAAGTACATTGCAACTATTACTCGATCACAATTTTTGAGTACTCTACCCACCGCTGTGTAATACTAAGATAAGTGATATTTGCTGTAGCCACATTAGCTTAGCTTTTATCTGCTAGCAAAGATGACATGTAGCCTACGTGACGTGTAACTTATCAAAAGAATTAATAAAATGGCAGTGTTTACTATACACCATTTAAAAGGCAATTTAAGACTATGAAGCTGAAGATATCAGGCGACTACAGGCAATAATTTTGAGGATATAAGGGAAGCTAGATGCTGCAGGCCCCCTGACTGGAAGCTGTTTGTTGTTTTTACCTTAAAGTGACCAACTCTCTGTTATTCCTACATCGATTTGATACAGTAGGGGCTACCGCACTTCCCATATCTGTGCCTTCTGTCACTTTTTTCAGCAGTTAAAACGTTTTAATCCTTTATTAACACGCTATAACCTATTTTTCCGAGCCGCTTTTAAACGCAACGTGAGCGCTAAGACGCTCCGGGTTTAAACCTGTGAGGCAGCGAAGGAGACCTGCTCAGGTGTGTGTTAGAGTCATGGCAGCAAACCAGCAAAACACAAAGAACTCTGCACAGTTTTTCCCCCAAACTAACCGACTGAGATGAGTAATGCTGTTGGATGCGGGTAATGTTAAAATATGACTAGCTAATACCAATACAGCACGTTAAGCTTGTTAACAAGTAGCCTGTAGGCTACTGGTGTTGTTGATTCTGTTCAAAAGTGGGTAGTGCTGGTTACATTCACTTGAGTAACTTTTAAGAAAAAAAGGTACTTATAAGAGATGTTTTACTGCACTGTACCGTTTTCTTTTACTTGAGTAATATTATTGCTATGTGGATTCATTTTGCCCTCCCCTGTTGAACTCGTCTGGAACCGGGGCTGAGATGCTGGCTCCTGCAGTCGTTTAAGACGGTGTACTACATGTAAAATACGTCCGTATGTCTGCTACAAATCCATTGAAACATTGATTGTATGCATCCCTAGATTTCAGGCCAAGCTCCTCCATTTTGTACGCAGTCTTTTTGTGTATCATTCTCTCACACGTTGGTCAAGAGCGTCCACATATTTTCTTTTTTTTTGGTCTCAAAGAAATGGGTCTGCTATGCATTGCGTTTGCCTACCAAGGTGGCGCTGATCACTTCCAGTTCAGACTTGTGGGAACAACATTCGCTACATTTCAAATATTGCCTGTTCATCAACTGAATCTGAGCATTCGTGCTGAAAGTTTAGATCAGATCCTCAACAGAGGAATTTTAATGAGTTGAAAATGTATTTTCTGATGCACTTTACCTCTAGGCTTTCGTTTTATTGTGAGACGGCGTCACACTGATCCCAAACACAGATTCCCCAGCCTGAGTTAAGTCTAACAAATGAATGATTTGCCTGTTAACCTCCAGGCCTGCAGAGGGAGATCATTTCAGAGCACATTTCCCAGATAAATCTGTCTTGTTGTTTTTACCTCAACGAATTAGCAGATAGCATCTTCTGTCTGTAAATTAGACCTTTTATCAGTTTCTATCTCTATAAACCTGAGTGGGTAAATTTGGGGTCATGACAGGATCATATTTAATCAGATTTTAAAAAGATGATTAGACCATAGTCATAATCAGAATCAGGTTATCAGGTTGCAGCTTTAAATTACTCACTAAGATCACATCACATTTCCAACATGAAATGTGATGCTAACTATATGTTACATGCTGATTTTAATAGCTTTCAAAAATGTTCTATATTTTATGGCAAACATTCAATATTATATTTCCTGTAAGAGAAAAATACACAGTTTAACTAAATTGTTTTCTGAAACAGAAATAGTTTGAGGCTTTACTTGTCTGTTTTGAAAACTTTCAGCTACATAAAGTTTGACTTCTGAATTGAAGTTTTGATCATCGACTGTTAAGAATATTCAAATAGTTTATATTCATGCTCTTATTTTGAGGTGGATGAAGACAGAAGATCTATTTACTCTCCACATGTTTGCTCTCTTTTTGTCCCCATTAACTTTATTTCAAACAACAAACATACAGGAAGAAAATAAACAAGATGTAAACATTAATACAATATCTAATGGCATCATAGAAAATGGAAATTATGACAAAATTAAGTTGGTGATTAGGGGTTGTAGTCTTTCAATGGCAGATATAATTTTAAGTGAGCACTTTAGCATTAGCTTTAGCTAAATACTGTTGTTTTAGTGCTTTGGCATTAGCGGAACCAATGTTTATGATTAGCATTTAGCTTACCTTTTAGCTAAGTGCTATGTTTTCTGTTTTGTTTACGGGCATGTTGCATTGAAAAATTTATATACAAATTAAAAAAAATAGTTCTCACTTATTTTGAAAAAAGAAAATGTTAGCATAAACTTCTCTGTTATAATCTAATGGTAGATTATAACTACAGTGACAGGTTTAGTGGGTATAAAAAACTGAAAAATGGATGGATTGTTGACATTGTTAATGGAGAATTTTAGCTACAAAAACCCAGTGGGAAATAAAAACCTTTCAAATTGATCAAATAGTAACAAAATGTTCCAACTTTACCTCCCAAAAGTTCGGTATTTATTTCAGTGTTTATTATTCAGTGTTTATTGTAAATTAACATGATAGGTCATAAAGGCCATTGTTTGAAGCTAATGAAGATTTTAGCTACAGTGACAGGTCTAGTGGGTATAAAACACTGAAAAATGGATGGATTGTTGACAAAATGTTTCAACTATACCTCCAAAAGTTTGAAAAAATACCCAAAAAAAGCAGTTTTCATTATAAATTCACATGCAGGCGTGTGTTTGAAACTCCGGGTCAGAGGTTCTGCTCTAAGTGTCGGATCCCTCTGCCTCCTCTCAACATCATCGCCGCGATGAAACTCTGCTCGATCCGGGAGGAGCGAGTGATGAGAGAGGAAACGAGGATGTGGGACGGGGAGGAGATGACGCCCGCATTCCGCCTCACGCCCCTGCCTTCTCTAAGGATTGACTTTTAAACTCTGAGCCGCGCCCCTGAAGAACCCGAAGGCCCCGGGACCCCTTGGTGCTGAAGGATGTCCAGGTGGTTGACCGTGAGGGAGGAAGGGCCCTCCAGCAGATGGACGAGGGACCCTGACGCTGACAGGGTTGGGGTGAGACGCGGCACAGCTGACGGAGGCAGCAGGGGCTGTCATCAACACCATCAGCCTGAACTGGACCTCCATCCCCATGCTAATTACACGGAGCGTACACAGGGAAAACCGCTGACAAATGGCGACAGCTTGTGGAGGCCATTTTTCTCTCTGATTTCACCATTTTGTCAAATAAATTTGCTGTGCACATGGGAAGAAAGCAGTTTATCATCTCTATTTTGAAGCACAGTATCAAAGTTTAAACAGGAAAGCTTTTGAAGGCGCACACCCGAAGAGATAAAGCAGGAAGTTCCCCACACTTCCTCCTGAGTCATGTTTAGGTTGCAGAGTTTTGACTGAAAGTATAAGCTTGTTTGACAGCAACACTTCCAAATAGTAAAATGAAACCGCAAACATGGAGCATGCAGCGAAAAGCCTTGAAATCCCTCTACTGGGACCATTTCCTTCTGCTAGCTAAAAGCACCAACACACATAATCCACTTCCTGTGTCCCACTTTGAGGCGTTGCCTGCACCAATCAGGCATAAATTTATGACCACTGCACTGCAAAAACGCAAAACTGTCTGGTATTTTTGGTCTAATTTTTAGTACAAACATGCTATTACACTTGAAACCAGACAAAACAAACTTACAAGTAACTTTTCAGCAACATATAGGAGCTTGTTTTAGGTGAATAAGTCCTTATGATGAAAAAGTTCAAGTTATACGCAAAATAATCTGCCGGTGGATCAAGAATGTCTTGTCTTATTTCACTTGCATTTTTATCAATATTAAGGAATTAGTTTAAAAAAAACCCTCATATTTCTTGCTGAAAGGTTGTTTGTTAGTTTTGTCTTATTTCAAGTTTACTAAGATATTTGCACTAGAAACTAAATGAAAATACTTGATAATATTTTGTGTTTTTGCAGTGTGAAAAAATGTATCACCATGGCAACAGTAAGTGGGTGAGGTAAATCAGGCGGCAAAGTTTGGGTTTTGTTTTCAAAACAGATGAGTTAGACGGGAAAATCATCTACAACAAAACGAATGATTTTAGGATCAAGTTTGAGGTTTGGACTCAGATATAACCAGATATTAATTCAAATGGCAGGATTATTGATAATACATGAAGTTTGAGTTAGTTATTTTCCTCTTGAATTTAAATTTATGGCACAAACCATCAAAACTAATTATGTTGAATTTTCTGTTTTGCACTTCAGTTTTACTAGAGCAAAACTGTTGCATTTTATCACTCTTGGTTGTGCTCTTCGATCATCACGGTGATGTGGACAGCTAAAATAATAACACAAATAAATAATAAGACAATACAAATATCGGTGACATGATGAAATGGAATCAATTCAGCGAATTGCTAAAATATGTGAATAACTCCAAAATCAAATAAATACGTTTAATTTATTTATATAGCCCCAATTCACAACAAATGAATGTCATCTCTATTCGCTTTACAAATAAAGTAATTTGAATTGAACTGCATGCAGTGGATCATAAATAAAAAATAAATAAATGTAAATATTCCACCTCAAAAAATGCTTATAATTGCCTATTTTAATAGTTACAACACCAAATATACCTGAATGTGCATTAAAACTCACAGTGGAAATCATAGCAGCACTAGTGCAGAAGCAAACATCTGCAGCCTTCCTTATCTCCTTAAAGTATTACCTGTAGTTACCTGTATCGTTTGCTTAACTGTCTTAAATGGCTTTTTAATAGCATATTTCACGGTAAATTAAACTTTTATTGATGTTTCACTAATTCTTTTGACAAGTTACAGTGGTATAATGCAGTAAATTGTTTAAAAGAGATATGTTTTTTAATAAATCCTATTACAGTAAGTAAAAACATCTTGTGATGTATCTAATTAATGGCATATTTAGTAATAGAGTCTAAAGTGTTTCTGTGTCAGCGCTGATGGATTCGGTGGAAAAAATCCTCCGTATTGCAGATAAGCCCCGTATTGTTTTCCCAAACTGGAGAGAGGCTTTATAAGCAAAACTGACCTAATCTAAAAATATGTTGTTAAGATTGTGTGGGGATATTTTAAAGATATAATCTCCCCTGACAAATTGTCTTCCAGGCTGGTCGCCATGGGAACAGGATTAATTTGTTTTCCACTTGTGTCACGAGAAAAGGAAAACAAAGAGAAGAGGGAACGTCACTGGATATGTTTCCTCATCCCTGGGTGTGTTTCATTATCTCCCAGCTGTTCAACAGACAGAAAGCACACAACACAACCTGCATTTATTTTGCCTCCAATTACACTAATGTAAGTTCCTCTGTAGGCTTCAGTGCTTCCAAATTGTAGAGCTAAAGAGGAAAGGGTCTCGGCTAAAGGGTCCATTGTGCTGGGTAAATCCTTGGCTTAGATTGAGATGAAGACTGGACCAGTTCCAATTAGTTTGCCTCCTTTGCTGCTTCATATCTTGCCAGGACTGGGATTGCCCAGTACAAGGAGTCATTCTTCCACACTCCAGAATACCAATCTCAATATTTTTTTTTTTGTTTAGTTTATTGTGGAAACATCTTAGTCCACTTATAATAAGGTAAAACTAACTCATAGTAACTTTTCAGCAAGATATAGGAGCTTGTTTAAGTCAATAATTCAGATTACTTCACTTATAACATGGGAGAAATGCCTTGTTATACGTCAAAACACGCCAGTGCAACTAGTACTTTTATTTTAATCAATATTAAGGAAAAACAATTTACTTCAACTCGCAAAGAAATTAGACCGAAGTTACTTGGTAATATTTTGTGTTTTTGGAGTGTAGATTGAAGGAAGACACTGCAAAACCACCAAATCTTACCAAGTGTTGGTGTAATTTGTAAATAACTTTTCAACAAGAAATAGAAGTTTTTAAATCAATAATTACTTAATCTAGTGGATCTAGTAATTTTTTATCAATATTAAGAGATTACTGGCTTAAAACAAGCTCCAGTATCTTGCTGAAAAGTTACTTATGAGTTCCCTACACTGAAAAAACAACAAATCTTACCAAGTATTTTTGGTTTAGTTTCTAGTGGAAACGTCTTAGTACATTTGAGATAAGACAAAACTTATCTTACAAGTAACTTTTCTGCAGGTTATGGGAGCATGTTTTAAGTCAATAATTCCTGAATATTGATTAAAAAAGGTAGCAGTTCCAAGACATTTTCCATGTTATAAGTGAACAAATCTGCCAACAGAACCAGAACTTTTTCATCAATATTAAGGAATTACTGACTTAAAATAAGCTCCTATATCTTGGAGAAAAGTTACTTGTAAGTTTGTTTTGTCTTATTTCAACTAATATTTTTGCAATAAACTAGACCAAAATTACTTGGTAAGATTTTGTTTTTGTAGTGTGGGACAAATGAAGGGTTTCCTACACTGCAAAAACTTAAAATCTTATCTAAGTATTTTGATATAGTTTCAAGTATAATATATTACAAGTAAGTGCCAAGAAGTTATAGCTTGTTCTAGGTCAAAAAGTCTTGAAAATCAATAATAAATGACTAGCTTCACTGGCGATTCTTTTTTCACTCATTAAAATACATTTTTCCCATGTTATAAGTGAGCAAATCTGCCAATAGAACTACAACATTTTCATCAATATAAAGGAATTATTGACTCCTACATATTGCTGAAAAGTGGCTTGTAAGTTATTTTCGTCTTATTTAAATTGCACTGAGATATTTGCACAAAACTAGACCAAAAATACCTGGTAAGATTTAGTGTTTTTGCAGTGTAACCTCTAAAATGACATGTTGTGAGTAAATTAGACAAAGAAGAGCCACAAAAGCCAAACGGTTAGCTGATGTGAAGGAGCCTAATTATGACAGTGGAGTTGGGTATTCATGCAGCCGCTGAGTCCAGCTATCTGCTTGTATAATCTTGAAATAAAGGTCAAGAATCTGTTGGAGGAAGCCGGTCTTCCCTCAGCACTTTGGCATGTGCTGTTTGAAAGACGGCAGAGCAAAATGAGCTCAGATGAATGGGATTAGCCACATGGAGACAATTCAGTGTCACAAAGGTTTTCTGTCAAAAATCACTGTTTTTAGGGGATTTTTGGAAATAAACCAAACACGTCCATCATTAATCCTGAATGAGGAAAATATATGGTTGAGAAAGGGAAAAAGATCAAATGCTGATAAGTTGAGATTTCCAAATGTTTGCATTGACCTTGGCTTCCAAGCTTGTTTTCCATTTTAAATCAGATTTTTTCTCTTGTGTGGGTGTTGTCTTTGGGAGGTGGGTTGTTCACACTTCAGTGAGCAGACTCTATACCCTCTCGCCCAAAGTCGGCCATTTTCCCAGCCCTTTGCCCCGTGTGAATGGATACCCTCTCTCCTCATTTACGCTCACCATGGAAGGAAAAGGCCTTTAATAATCCCCTCCTTTTGCGCTAATCAGCAGCGCTCAGAGGGATTCTGCAGAGCCAGGAGGTTCCTGGCTTTGTGCCGGCCTCGACCCTCTTCATACCGCTGGCATTTTCTGGCGGGGTCCGTCACCCTGGGGTTTTTTCATTTGCTCTCTATTGACTTGGTGTTAATTGGTTTGGGATAAAGATGCATCCAGATTTCAACCTCGGCTTCATTCATCTTAAAGCTTCATTGTGTGTGTTTTTTTTTAGACGTTTAACAAGCAATGAACGGATGTTTGAAAGAAGTAGATTGGCAGGTGAAAACATGGAGAGGCAACGGGGGAATCGATGGGAGACTGAAATGTTTGTTTGAGAAAGATCCCTCAAAATTTCAGCGTTTTTATTAAAATTCATCATTTTGCGATGATGAAGCTAATATTTACTGTTAATTGTCAACTGACTGCAAACCCCAAATCTTTGTAAGTATTTTTCGTCTATTTTCTAATGCAAATATTTAAAAGATGAAACTAACTCACAAGTAACTTCAGCAAGATAGGAGCTTGTTTTAAATCGACAGCGCCTTAACATTGATGGGAAAAGTATCTGGTCTATTGGCAAATTATTTCATTTATAACAAAAAAAAACTTCCAAAGTTTAAAATAAATAATAAAATAATACTATTCTACTGCTAATCTAACACATCAATCACTTATTAAAAATCGCAAATTAAACATCAAGCCCAATAGACCTTTTTCACGTTTTCGCGTTTTAAAGCGGATGTGGGGTTTGACAACTTCCGGTGGCTATAGCGTTAGCATTAAAAGGCTAGGAAAATGGCTCAGTCTCGGCGGAGTTGTTTTTGTTCAGTCCCTGGTTGTTCGTGTG
>CAEGAE010048492.1:0-53676 GCA_903067095.1 Girardinus metallicus
TATATATATATATATATATATATAGTCACAACCTCATACACAAATTACAGCATAGGATTTTATCCATTTTATTCTCTCCTGTTGTCTTTTCTCACATGAACTGTAATTTAGAATGACAGAATTTCTAAAATCACTGCTCTTATTTATGTATTTTAATAGTTTCTTCAGCAAAAATGAAACATTTGATGGGATAGAGTGTGTGATTTCTCTTCATACATATTCATACAATCATAATTAAGTTAAAAGCAAGTTATGGGCCTAAATTACAGGTATGGGTCCTCACAGGACTGAACTGAGTCTCTACTGCCTGCAGGCATGCAGACACTCAGCAGACACTGAGATTGTGCCTTGAGGAGAAATACTGTGACTCTTTCTCTGTGAACTTTCCAAAGTTTGCTCCTAAAGCATACACTGTAAATCTTTCATTCACCTACACATTGTTGGTCTATGTGCGGCACTTAAAAACTTGCATTTCTCAAAGTTCAATGTTTTCAAAATATTTTGCATGTTAGTTTTATGGAGAAATTATATATTTGATATTAAAATTTGTCTGAAAGACAGAAGCATTTTACAGACAATCTGTAGTTAATACACTAAACCTAAAATTAATTAAACAAGATTAAAAGCATAACCAAAACTCATTTGGCTGAAATTACTGGTAAAGATGTGTCATTGCTGTCATTTCAATCCTTTTGTTTATATAACAGTTTTGATGATGTGATAAAGGATTAACTGACACAAGCACAAGCAAGATCCACATCATTCATGCGATAACTTCCAAATCTCCCTCAAGTTTGGAAATAAAAGGTATCTGCAAAGGGAAAAGATGAGAATGTAATTCTTCAAATTTGCTGTACAGCATCTAATGTCTCTTAAGTATCATTTTAGGGGTGTGAACAGCTCAACAATGCAAGAGAAAGAGTAGCGTGCAGTTTAGTCTCCCTGAAAACGTCATAAAAAACGAAACAGAACATCTATAAAAGTCAGTGATTCATGACTGTTGATTATCAACCTGTATTTATTGACTGCTGCACCTCACTAACTGCCGTTTATGAGTGCAGAAATGATGGATGGGTTAATGTTCCTCCCTCCTCAGCTGCACAGTGGAATAAATGCCAAATTAACACAAAATGCGATGGCTCGTCCTGAATGCCGTAAAGTGAACCCCGTCCAACTTTGTTTGAAAAAAAAAAAAAGTCCCTGCCAAGGAGCTGACAGTTAAAACATCCTGACAATTTGTTGCTGTGACAACAGAGCCAGTGGGTGTGGCTCATGTCACCTGTGATGGGTTAATGACGGGTTTTCAAGCGCCGAGCAGCGTTTATAGACTGGAAGAGCTGGTTGGGCTGGAGGAGGCACTGCTCCCAGATCAGCTTCAGGCCTCGGTGGAGGAAGGAGAGCAGCGGGAGGAAGAGCTGGTCCTGAATCAAGCCCGCAGGCCACCTCACCTCTCAGGATCCACCACCTGGACCAGCTGCTGTGATTGGCTGGGAGGAACTCATTGGAGAGTGATTGGATGCCTCCAGCAGTGCAGCTTGGCCTGTAAAATATGAATCACTAAAGAATCTCTAATTAAGAGTAATGACTCCTGAGTAAAGAGAAGTGAGGGCTGGTGTGAGTGTGCAGTGATTGTGATGATTACAGGTAATCGCAAAGAAAATAAGGTTTTATTCTGAAGTTAAAGCTCCCCTGCAGACTGAGCACTCTGTCATTTAATTTACTGCTTAATTTCTGTGGTGCTTATTACCTGAGAAATAGCTTATTGCTTTAAGAGGTGATAAATGAACAATTTCATAGTTCCACACAACAAGCCCAGACTGAAAAGTGTTTGGCTTTAACTTGTTTGGTTAAACAGCACATGCACACACTAAGTTCTCCGAGTTCACCAAGTTACACACTGTTAAGAAGTTAAAGTTTTTTGGGTTTTTTTGTATTGATTGCTTTACTTATGCTGTGTTGCAGTTGTATTCGGAACTGGGAAATTCCAACTTCCCAGTCGTAAAATTCAAATGGAACGCCCTCAGATTTCTCACTGGGAAAAACTCCAACTACCTCCAGGTACGACTTGAAAGGCCAACTTTGTGTTCCAATATGGCCGCTTCTCAAATCAGTAGTAAAATGTGATGGAAACATGTTTATTTTTCAAGATACGCATACCAAAGTACGTCTAAGATCAATTTTAAATGTAGTGCCTGCAAGTCTAAACTGAACAAATTAAAAGTTGTATTTATTTATGGAAAGTAAAGCTTAAAATGATGTTTGTAACAGCTACTGCAAACAATTTTTTCGAGCGTCGCCATGTTGAAATTCCTTCTTAATGAGAATGTTGTTACC
This sequence comes from Girardinus metallicus, assembly GCA_903067095.1. Classification (NCBI taxonomy): domain Eukaryota; kingdom Metazoa; phylum Chordata; class Actinopteri; order Cyprinodontiformes; family Poeciliidae; genus Girardinus; species Girardinus metallicus. The sequence goes on from CAEGAE010048492.1 coordinate 2,335, forward strand.
TCAAGTCTGACGTCAAACCCAGCTACGAGTTCTGACTTCCGAGGTACCTATAATGCAGCATTGTTACTGAAGTAACAATGAAGTTACGTGTTATGCATTGTGTTGAAGGGTGAACTCTGTCAAAGTTCACCCTCCTTTAGTTCATCACTTCTGTCCATATTTCAGACATAGACCGTAGAATGGACCTTGGAATTTAAGGATTCCACACAGATGAAGCGACAATGGAGGAACTTTGAGTAGAAACACCAAGTACTGTCAAAGATTCTTCACCTTGCGGAACTACCTTTAGCAGTATTTACTCTTTCATGCCATGGTGAAGGTCTTCTTTGCACTTGCTTATACATGGGTCTTTTAAGGTCCCACCAAAGCTGTTTGGATTGTTTTCTTTTTTCAGAAATTCTGATGCAGATTTGCTGCTGTATGAGATCATGTAAATGGGAACATTTTCTGATGATCCAGTTTGGGCCAAGGTAAGCTGGTCTCTGTGCCTCCTATTTGACTTTAGAATACTCAGTGACAATAAAGTAGCCATTGCAGAAAATAATTCCAAATCATAAACCCTCCACCACTGCGGTTGACAGTTTGGAGAAAATGCAAGTACTTTTTTTTTTTGTTTTGCAAATTTTCTAAGTAAGACAGTCTGACTGTGGGAGGAATATGTTGGAGTGTGTAAACGTAGAGTTTATTTCCATCTTTTTTTTTTTACTTATATAACTTGAGGTTGTAAAGGTAACATGCAATAGGGAATCCAATATTCCCGATTGTAAGTAATACCCTACAGCTTCCCAATGGCATTACCGAGGTGTTCCTGGGCCAGATAAGATGTATATAGTCAATTGTCTAAGCTTTGAACTTCTTGTGGGTTTGCCCTGTCTTGTTTCTAAAACCACTCAATCTTAAAAAGTTATTTTAGCTGCTTGTTGTAGCTTCAATCTATAATCAATATAAAAGAAAGTTTGAATATAGATGCTTTTGTATCTGGTAGACAGCAAATATACCATGCCTCCAGCTGTGCAGTTTGGGCTGTGAAATATGTGTCACTAAAGAAAAGTTAATTAAGAAAACGTCTTAATTAGCTCTCTAATTTAGTATCTGGTAGACACCAAATACAAAAACATTTAGAGTTTATGATTGCTCTATAGCCAATCAATATGCAACCGTTCATTCTGATGATGTAATTACTTATACTACGGTAATAAAAACTGCCTTTATGTGAGTCGAGACAGTAATTGCTAGAAGACTTAGACAAACATAAAGTAAGTGTTTGGTAATCAACAAAATGGTTTAAGAAAGAAAAACATGGCAGACACATCAGCCTCAGACAAGTGAATGTCACATCTCAGGACAATCTGACTCAACCTGTCATTCAGGTAAGCAGCAGACAGCTTCATAAAAAAAGCTATTCAAATGTTTGGTACACAAACAGTCGCCCGACGTGCCGATCAGACATGGACGTCAGCTTTCAGCGACCATCATCGCATGACCCGCCTCCATCTGTCTGCAGCCAGCACCTGTTCGCCAAACGGCTGAGTCGGCCGCTTTCAGACACCGCGTCTGGCTGGAAACGATAACCAAAAACAAAAATCTGCCACCGTCCACAAACGCAGGAGTTAGAACTGAACAGATGATTGGTGTCTAATAATCGTCATTACAGTTAAAGTCAACTTTTGTACCTTTGCTAGAAAGCTGTGATAGTAATTTGCACTTAAACTTTCGACTTGAGGATTTTCTCCTCTGTTGGGATGCAGCAATCAAAAGCAGTAAAGTTCCATAAATGGCAGTAAATATTCCTTCATTATAAGCTTCCTCTGCTTCACTCCCCATGTTTGTTCTCTATAAATGGGACAATTTTTATTCAAATTAGCTCCTTTTTGCTCGTTAGTGCACCTGTGCTCTCCTCCACCTAATTAAGAGCTGAATCCTGCAAATTTCAGCATCCGCCTACGGTTGTTCTGTTACCAAATATTGAGCAAGGTAGCGCCGTGCTAATTAATGTTAGATGGAGGGGTGGAGTGCATGTGAGGGGAGAGGAGCAGCGGCTCATTGATATACATGCGAGGTAAAAAAAACAACAAGACCTGGAGCCATTGGTGGCTGTAGATTTGCTGAAGGCCCTCAAGCTCTTTTGACACCCAGAGTGGGCTCCTCATCTTTTTTGCTGGTAGAAGGAGGGAGCCTAGACAATAACTCGTTATACTTTTTAATCTATTCTAAGTTGAGTGCAGAAACTAAAGTGTTAGATTGGGGAGGAAAAAGGATCCTGCAGCTTGCAAGGTGAGTTTTCAGTTTTTTTGTGCCCAGAGTGAACGTGTAAATAATGTTTGATTTCATTGATGCCAGCTGGGTGCTAATCACATTCCAGACAAAGGAAAATTGAATATTGCAACAATTAGCAAGTTTGATGGAGACAGTCACACAACCTTACTGCTGTGCTTATATTTAACTCTAATAAATGACTAAAACAGTGTCAGAGGAATTGCAATTAGGTACCAAAAGAGGTGTTGAAGATGCCAAACACTGCTGGAAACTAAAACAGTGACGAAAGAACACTAGGAAGGCAGAAAGAATGCTTTATAAGAGATAATGTCAAACCGTTAGCTCATATAAAGCAGACAGAATGTTCTGGAGATCCAGTTGAACACCAGATGAAAATACAGTGAAAAACCCCATAAAGCCATAGCAATCAGTTTGTCTACTGATCCAAAACTTCAGTTTTCTTATTGACCTTTCACATTGTTTTTATTAATTGCTGTGTAGATATGTGAAAAATTTAGTTTGACAAATATCCATTTTTAGTATTCTATCTCCTCCTGAGATACAGTAAAATCATGTTTGTACCCGTGCAGAGCTCTCACAGAATTGACACTATGTGTATGAGTGAATCTTCATGCACAATGGTGGAAAGACTTTTAGACACATCTACATTATCCAACACATCAATGATTTGATCAATGTTTTGATGTCATTTCCTTCAGTGGTTCTTAGTGTAGCGCCCCTACAGGATAGGGGGGGAAATATACTGGGTGTGAAAACATCCTAAGTCATGCACATAATTATATTTTAAAAAACTCTTTTCCAAATATCTACTCCATATGTGTAACAATATGCAGAACAAACATTCACAAATTTTTATTCATATTAAATGAATGAAAATTTGTATTCTGATGAGGCTCATTTGTCAGATTAATAAAAGTACCTTTTGAAAATAACAATCTTTAAGTAGGTATCAAACATAATTTTTATTAATTATATTAGCAGAAATAGAGGCTTGAAAATGTAGTTCACATAAAGTTCATCTATATAATGTCTTTTTTACTCAGTGAAAACACATGAACGAGTCAATAATCAGGATTCTTTCAGAAGTTTATATCAAAGTCAAAGTTCTTTTAGAGTGTTTTTATATAAAACAGCATTTTCATAACACTGAAGGTGATATAATGAAGTATATTATAGAGTTTTTAGTTCTGATTTAAGAGCTTCCTGCTCTCAGCATGCTGTTAAACATGACTAACAGCAGCAGATGAAGACATGAATACACCTGGATTCTATATGAGTCAAAATGAGTCATCTGAGAAATTTTGCTGTATTTTCAGTATGAGGCTATCTCCTGCCTGTCATCATGTTTATTCATTTCTTCATTCAAGCCCTCTCAGACTGGGTTGTTATTTACCTTCCGGAGCCCTCCTCCCACAGGTTTCCCAGCCTCTGTAGAGACATTTGTTCAGATCATTTGTTTAAAAGGTGCAGGCAGGTTAAGAGGAGGCCTCGTTACCCGGCTCTGTCTTTTCAAACCCTGAAAGCGAACCCTTTTCTCTGAGCCCCCTCCTCCTTCATCCTGCTTGTTCAGCAGCAGCCATGCATGCGTAAATCGAGGGAGGAGGACGGCGCATCCTGCAAATTGGCAGGCTGATTTCCCTCGCTGGGTTTGAACAGAGGATCCTGCGGCTCATTGCCAGGCCCCAAACATGAGGCCAGTGTCACCGAAGGCGATTCAAAACGTTTCAGCCAGTGTTGTTACAGGCGGGCTTTACCCAAATGTCCTGTGCATGGTCTGTTTAGCTCCAGAAGCAGCAGCAGATCAGCAAATCATCAGCACGAGAAACACACCAAGGATTCTGACGTGGATCTCAGCTCATTTCATAACTTTATTTCACTATTTATATCTGTCCTTTTAGATTAAATCAGCAAAACAAAATGTCCAATTGGACAATAGATGATTAGCTTTTAGTTATTTTCAGTCTAACCCAGACTTCTTAGGGGGTTAGCATCAAACATTTAAGAAAGGAATGAATCAGTCAAATTATTCTCCTAAAGAAAAATCTGGTCACAATGATTAATCAGTAATATTATAAATCCAGTGTAAAATACAAACAATATACGTGCAGTAAAAGTACAGCAAATCCCAGAGCCTTTTAATCAAAATATTCAAATCAATGTCTGTAGCTAGTCCATTACAAATGAATTTAGGTTTAAATTGCAAAACCAAAACAAAAAACACAAGTAATTGTTTTGTGTTCAATGACATTTCCAAAGGTTATAATGTTCCTGTCATAAAAATAATTTAATGTTCCATCGTAAGAATTATTTCCAACACAAAACAGGTTAGTCAGCAGCTGGAGACACAACCTAAGGTAACTTTACTTTCCACTTGTTGCTCTGCACACGATGGTTGAATTAACGTTTCAAGAAAGACATAAGGTACTTTTAGGACTTTTTCTTAGCTTATAAATGAGCTGTTTGACATCAGCTATTTTATTGCTTGTAACTTGTTGCAAAATTTTGCTTCAAAACAAACAAAAAAAATGTTAATGTTGTTATGACTGGATTTAAATCTTTACAAATAGCAGAATTGTTTTAAAAAAAAATAACTCCATGAAAAATGTATAAACATATTTTAAATGAGCCATTCTTGTAAATTTTCTCAGCTCCACAATTTCTTGAATATTGGACAAAGGCAGTACAAATCAGATTTCAACTGTCTTACAGAACACAATTAAAGATTAGTAGAGGTGTTTTATGGTGTATCACAAAAGTTACGACAAACCATCACAAACTGTTGGTGTAGCCATGCATGATGTGTCAGCATTAACATCTACATGGACCGTTGTCATTAATTTTTTTTTTTTTACTTTTTGGTATCAGTCAGATAAGTGAAACTGAGCAGATATTAGCAGTTGCTGTTTATTTTCATCTTGTTGGCATTTGTGTGGGTTTCTGGATGGGGTGAAGGGTTAAGGTATATGTATTTGGAGCCAATGACCAGCAGCCAATGGGAGAGAGGCAGGGGTTAACTTCCTAGGCATGCTAGCCTCTAGTCTTTTCAGTGCTAACATACATGCGTAGTCTCCTCATTTTACCAGTGCTAGCTCTTCAGGTACTGGTGCTGGCCTATCACTGATCAGATCAGTAGCTGACTTCAGAATGCGTCCTGAAACAAGAAAGTAGCCAACTTTGGTTGCATAATAGTCTTAAATTTGGCCCTAATATTGCTAATTGAAGCAGTACCTTCAATATCATGTTGGCCACTGATATAACCTGGAACACCAGGACTCATTATTGTGCTGCAGGATTTGAATGATCTTACCTCTAATGAAAGAATTAATTCTGTTTACCATCAGAGGTTTTCTGGATAAGAATGGAAATAATCCTCCCTTCTTCATGTAAATGTGTGAAGCTGACTGGAACAAGAAGGGTAATAATGGAATGCATGTTTTACATAAGTTCAATGAGGCAGTAAACTGTTCAGGGTTGGCCTTCCAGTCGGCGAGCAGAAGTACAATGAATTACCCACTCTAAAGAAGATTCATACTGATTATAAATTGGAACCTTAAACAGCAATTAGTCTATAATTTATGAACTAAACACTTCTGATGTTGTCAGCCTCTTATTTTGCAGAGTTTATTTTGAGAAGGTTCCTTTCCCCTTCATTATGGGTTAACATCTCAGACCTTTCTCTGCAGCCATCTGGATGATTGTGAAGAGCAGAAACATCTCCATAGTGACAGTGTTTATCAAAGCTGTAGATTGATTAACTGTCTTTCCACAACTGAGTTTTCTCTCATCCGTGGGCCCATGGAGATTTTCCAGCTCTGCCCATCACCAGGTTCCGCTCTTTGCAACAGAAGACCATCAGACTAAAATGACCTGGGACCATCTGTGTAATGGTCCTCCAACTAATCAGCGGGCGAATTTAATTTGCAGTGACAGTCAGCATGTAAACATGCTCACAGGGTTCAGCTCTCAATGTGGTGGACTCTCCTCCAGGTCATGTTTTGGTTCACAAATAAATCCCTGTGTTGGTTTTATCCTAACAATGTGTAATTTTTGACTGACCCGAGCTATTAAAGTTGTCATTTGTAATTATGTGTTCTCCAGTACGATCTCTAAGTGGCATCAGTTTCTGAACACAAAGTGTAAGCAGTCAAATATATTTATATTTCAACACAATTTACTGTTTAGTTTAAAATCATTCATGCACCTGGTAGGTTTATGTTTAAAGTTGCATTCTAATATTGGTATGTTTTATAATGATTAGAAGTAAGCTAATGATTTGTGACTTCTTCCTGATTTGGTGCTTATCACCAAAGATGAATCATTAAAATTTCATTTTTGTTTTGTTTAGGCTTTTCTGCTGAAATTGAGCTGAATAATGTTTGCTTCAGGATTGTGCTTTAAACTGACTATGTACCCTGGTTTGGAGAATGTTAAGGTTATGCATTGGGACAAAATTTTTCATTTAGTTTCCAAACAGGTCAAAGGTTGGTTGGAGAATAGTTTTGGCCTTGTTTTAGCCTTTCCCTGGTCTTTGTTTCGGAAGGACTTTGATGTTAGTTAGGAGAAAGAGTTAGACCTTTACCTAATGATGATTTTGGACATTGGTTTTCAACTGGTTGCCATCTTGTATTGGGTTCAATTTAATCAGTCCTAATTTGTGACTGACTCCAACATTTTTCTTTTTTTTTATGAGAGATTGAATCTGAAGTTGTTTTAAAAATGTTATAGCTTTGTTTTCTAACTGTATTCTTTTTCAGTGTTTGAAATAGTTTTCAGTTTTATATTTATTTTTAAAGGTCAAAATTTTAATTTGAGATTGAGCTATGACTTGGTATTGAAAAATGCTTGTTCTTGAAATTAATTGGATTAAAAATGGTTTTGATCTTGATCTTTGTCTAATTGATAGAATTGTGTTTTACCCCTCATTTGAATCTAGGTTTACTAACAGAGTAGATTTAGGACTGATTCAGTTTTAGGAAACATTTGGCTTTGATGTTGAATTAACTTAGGAATTAGTTTTTAATAAAAAAAATGGTTTTAGATTTAAAATTTGGAATAGTTATTTTTTTGCTAAGGTTTTGATTTTACACTTCATAAGAAAAAATTGAGTTATTCATTCGTGAGTTTTCTTGCAGCTCTCACCCTGAAATCATCAGAGTGAGATTTCATTCTAGGATGAGAGAAAAGGCACAATAATGGTTGTAATTGGTGAGGACATGTTAAAACTTCTACATATGCCCCAGTACCTTCTGCTTAAACTCATAGACACACATAAATCTTCCGTGAATTTTCATTTGATTCAATTGGAACAGCTTTATTTCCCATGTTTTAAACACTCGCCTGCACTAGGAGTCATTTTGCAGCCATTCAGCTTGCAAGCAGTAAAAGCTGCGAGGACAACAATCAGCTTTCCTGTAACACAGTATAATAATAGTTCACATTTGGTGAGAATTGCACAGAGAGCCTCAGAAGGGAACAAAAAAACTGACTGGCTGTTGGTACAGAAACCTCTTGCCAGCACTAGACAGTCGGTGTGAGTTTAAAGTGTTGGTTTAAAAGTTGTAATCGTAAGCATATGCACCACAATCTGTTCTGTTATTTATTGGTGCGCTAATCACCGAGCACGGCAACATTTCTCTCCCTCATGTCTGCCTGCACAAGAGGCTCGTATGAATCTGGAACAAATTCACAAGTAATAATTCATAGGCTAATCTCACTCCATGACTCTAATTAACGCATCATTAAAAGCATAATTCAGATAATTATAATTTCTCACTTTTTAAATGAGAGATGTGGAAGAAGGGGAAGGGTGTCTGAGGAGCCAATTTAGTGAGTGAAACAGATTCTGAGGCAGCACAGAGCCGAGTGGGTGTGTGGGGAGAGAAACACAGCAAGATGAGAAATAAATAAATAATTAAAAAATAAAGATGGAAAAACAAACAGCTCCACACAAAACAAGTCATAGAGAAGGTGACACTGCAGCACACATTGAAACATGTCCAGGACCATGTGGTTGTTAAGAGGTTATTCAGAAAACTGCAGAAAACTCATCATCAGGGCCAGAATTACATTCATGTGGCTATTGACTCCATGACCTGATGATGAAATATATACATTCTTCTGTTTTTTTGCAGTTTTCATCATTATTATTATAGCATGTCATCAACACATTCCTAACAATGAGACAAAACAGCAAGGATGCTTGTAAATAAGAATGTAAAAACAACAGAGTTCAAGTTGACTGTTCAACACTTCCAAGGATTTATTGCTTTTCTTCTGCTATAGCTTCAGACTTTTATAATGATTATTCACTGGAATATGTCTCTGGACTTGATTTGGGATTTTTTTGTGGCATTGCAAAAACTGATCCTTTTAAGAAAAGAAGGTATTGAAACTATAAAAATTACTTGGTCAGTCTACGTTTTGTCGTCCCACCCATTGTACACAGTTTATCTGTTAGTATTAAAACCTCACTCCCATCCCCTCTTTCATTCATTCTCAACTAGTTCCTACTCTTCTACTCTACATACTCATCTCACACTTCTCATCTCATCATCTCATCTCTTCTTCAAACATTTTTATAATTCTGATATTCCTTGCTCTTTGTAATTCTTCTCATCTTTCTTCATGATATGTTTTTATTCAGAAATACACCAATCCCGGTCTGAAATAACCAATCAGAGACAGGATGGGGGTCTTAACATTTTCAATCATGCTTGTGTATGCGCTGCTCACAACCTTTCCCTTGCTATCTGCTTTGCTACAGCTTCTTACCCACAACAAATGAACAGACTAGTTAGCATGATGATGGTGGGTACGCAGTTTTCCTCTAATGTTAAGTTGTTTTTCTACTACTAGCACGAAGGGAGCAGTATATTTCTGCAGATGGCAGCAGGGCCACAGGGAGTAATCAGAGAAGCTTGATTTTTCACAGATTACCTATCTCATCTTAACTGTCATACTTTCATATGACAGTTTTAAGAAAACATTTCTATAAAAGATATACTGCACCGTTAATAAATGAGTAATCCCAATCCCAATTCCCATAATTCTTTTACCTCAAGTAGTATATGTGGAGAACAGTTTGAGCTTGGACATATGATTTGCTACAAAAGTCTTGAAGATTACTGTTCTTCCTTGTTTGGAGTACCTTAGCTATATCTTTAAACAAATCCGGCTATGTGTGGGTCTCTCATGTCAGCAGTGAACCTCTTACTGTAGAGTTTGTTGCCTTTATGTTACAAATGATGTTCACAAGGAAGCAGATCAACTATTTTTCAGGTTTGTAGGGTGAAGTCATCAGGAGACGCAGCAGATGTTCCTGCTTCCTGGCAACTGTCCAAATTAATTATCCCACCTTCAAACACACCTCAGCTCTCTTTTCAGAGGTGTGAACAAGGTAAGCAGCTCTCTCCTCCATATTTCCAAAAGCATTACCAACGCTTAAAAAAATTAAATATGCAACTCCTCTGTGAAACTACAGTCATTCGGGGTTATAAATCTGAAAGAAGTATCAATTTATGGTCATAATACTTGTAGGACATGGACATTTTTTTAAACTTAAATCTCTGTGAACTATCTTCATTTTTAGTTTCTTTCCTGCAGCAACACAAGAATAGTTCTAATAATTAAATGAATCATATAAAAAAATCAGTAAATAAAAATGAAAAATAAATAAATAACTGTAAGTATGTATAGGCTAACTGTGTTGTTGTATCCCTAAACACTAAAGGGAGGTTAAGGCCTATAATTAGAAAATCAAAGGCTATTCTGCCCATTCTAATCTTGGAAAATTTCATGGATTGTAGATCAAGGTCAATTTTATTTAAAAAATGCAGATCTACTTAGTATAAATTACCACTACATATGCACCATTGAAAACACAGAAGAAAGAAAAAAGCAATTGTTATTGTCATTAGACATTGGGAAAGGTTATGGGACAATGAATGTGTTTTTGATTCAGGGCATCTAGGAATAAGTTTTAACATTTTTTTTAATCCTATAAAGTCCTTTCAAAGAAGTAAAAACTTTTAAGACTGTCAGCCATGTTCTATATCTTTTTTTTTTGGAATGGTAAATGTTTTGATAACCTTATACTGTTCAAAATACCTAATGCATGTTATTTTCTACATCACTTCCTGAAAGTATGCTTCTCATTTTATCAATGTAGTGAAAAACTGATTTAAAGCAACTTTGAGGGTTATTTTATGGTTATAGAAGTCAACAAAATGACATCAAGATGTAAAAAGAAAAAAAATTCCCTCAATGGCTCCTGGGCCATGCCAAGAATCCAACATTTTTTGGTGAGTACAAATTATTAAGTATCACATTTCTTGACCAATCTAAACTAATTAAAAGAAATTTAAAACTGTGAAACAAAACAAATGTCTTTCTTAAAGTCTTCACTGAAAATCATAGCATTTTATTTAATTGAAAAAGATGAGTGAGTATAACTTTACTACAGTTAAGGTTTTGGTAATGCAAACTAAGTCAAACTAAGTTTTTGAGTGGTTTTAGCTTAATGTTTATGTAGTTATAACAGGTCCAACTGAGGTAAAACATTTTAGAAATTAATCTAGTGAAGCAAAAAAGCTCTTATTAGCTATTTTTTTTGGCATGTACATTTGCACGCAAAAAAACTGCACCATGAGGAAGTTGTATGTTCATGTTCATGACAACCGCATTCTGCCTTAGGAGGCAGCTTTGCATTTGACTGTATTGCATTTGCTGAAATAGGTGAGCAAAATAGCATTGCTTTTTATATTTCATGTTAAATTTTGAGTAGAGAAATGAATAAAAAGCCATTTAGAAAGCTTTGGGGTTTATTTACATATAAAAGAAAAAAATATTAATAAGCTTTGGGTACTGTTTAAGTAACTACAACATACTCAGATTTAAGCTATGCTCACTAAAATTGCACAAGTTACCATTACTCAACTAATTTGATTAAAACAAAAATATTTTGAGGCAATTAGTTTGCATATATTTTTTCTACACAAGGAGAAGTAACTAGATTTTACAGTGTTCTGACAACAACAGTCTGGATTAAAATTACCAGAAGGACCTGTCTACTCCAACCGCAAGGATTTTTTTATTTTTTATTTTACTTTTTCTGAAATAGGGCCATAATAGTATATTTGTGTGTAGAGTTTTGAGGAAAAGATTAATTTAATGCAATTAAATTAATGCGACCTGTCTAGGGTGTGCCCCGCCTCCAGCCCAACGACTGCTAGAGATAAACACCAGCACGCTTGCTGAGAGCTAATATATTCATCTGTAATACATGACAAACCAAATAGTTTTGTCTTGTAATCTTTACGTTTTGATATAAACTTTGATGTGTAACCTATATTATTTATTACAGATGCAAAAACAGAAAATCTTTGTGGCAGTAAATGATAATTAACCTCTAATTCTGAATTTTTACACTTAATCTGTTTAAAGACCCAACCTGAACAGAACCCAGTGTCTCACTGCAGATGTGTCAGGTTGGGACCAGCAGTCGTCCTCATTACAAGCTCTGGATTGTTTGTACCTTCTCACCTGTCTGAGAGCTGGAGGTGTCAGCTCCGCTGTCTTAAATGTGGAAATAATTTCACCTTCCTTCCTCCTCCTAAACAACAAAGATCCTGAACAAGCAGCAGCTGCTGCACACTGAGATTTGAACACACACACATACACACAAGAGATTTACCTGAAGCTAGAAAAAAAAAAAAAAAAAAGATGCAGGAAATTCACATTAAGACTGAAAAGGCTTTGTTGTCACACATTTTCTTAGCTTAAAAAGTATTAATTAAAGGATCTATTTTCTGAAAATGTTTATAAGGAGAAGGTTCTCCTTAAGGAGTTCAGCATTAAAACACTCAGTTTCAGTCCAGTATTTGACCATTTTTAAAGAAGTTTTTCTGTTTTTGTTGTTTTTTAAGATAATGACCTGGGATTCAATTAGGAACAAACAAGCTCCTAAAAAAAGAGGATGAGTCAGCGAGTACCATTTCGATGAAAGGTTGTATGTGTCTTCCAACAGTGCTTATGGAGGTGGATGTGTCAGATGTGTAGCATCTACGTAGATGGCAGAACCCAAGGTTTCACAGTAGCAAATTTCCCAAATAATCACAATGCCTTTGCTTGCTTTTATAGGTGTAGAATTGGAGAAAACTGGATATTCCTTTATACTTGATAAAAAGACAAACTGATCACAAAACCTGTTTAGAACCTGAAAGTAACATTGAAAAAGATGCAGGAATTTCTAGTTGGTATTGGTTGTCTTCTCCATCTGACAACAACCTCCAGTATTCTTCAAATGTCCGGATGAGGGAATAAGATTTTGAGGCTGAATCTTTTTCTCCCAAAGAAAACCTCTTGGGAGAATCTGCTAAATACAAAATCCTATTTTTGGCCACAGTTTCAAAACCTAATTTGGTACAGAAACAACATCCCATATCATCAAAGTAATTCTGCACCCAGCGTAAAATACAATGGTGGCAGGATTATGGTCTGGGCTTACTTTTTCAGATGGAACTGAAGTTTTGGCAAAGTTGGATAAAACTGTGAACAGATTCAAATACACCTTAGGTTAGACCCAAAATCCTTACATTAAAAACAAAAGCCATGAAGTTAAAGCTCTATTCCAAATGGGTCTTCCCAAGCATACAGTAAAAGTGGCTCCACGGGGGCTTAGGACAACAAAGTCAATATTTTGGTGTGGCTAATAAAAACCTGATCTTTATCCTTTAGATAATTTGTGGGCAGACCTGACTGGTTTACACCTGTTCTGTCTGAAGAAATGGACCAGAACTCAGGCAAAATATTGTGAAAAGCTTGTGGAATTTCAAAGGCAATGCTAGCAATTTCTGATGACATGTATGTAAACTGCACAGAGGCGCAGTTGGTAGAGCTGTTGCCTTGCAGCAAGAAGGTTCTAGGTTCGATTCCCGGCCTAGGGTCTTTTGCATGTTCTCCCTGTGCATGCGTGGGTTCTCTCCAGGTACTCCGGCTTCCTCCCACAGTCCAAAAATATGACTGTCAGGTTAATTGGCCTCTCTAAATTCTTCCAAGGTAGTGTGTGTGCATGCTTGTTTGTCCTGTCTGTCTCTGTGTTGCCCTGCAACAGACTGGCGACCTGTCCAGGGTGACCCCAGAACGTTAGGTGGAGATAGGAACCAGCAACCCTCCCGACCCCACTAAGGGACAAGGGTGTACAGAAAATAGATGGATGTATGCAAACTTCTGATTTTGTAGAGATTAATAAACAAAGCTGACATTTTATTTTCATTAGTGTGGCATTTGGCAAATAGAAATATTTTTTGCAATTCTAGCTGATCTAGTAGAAGAGAAGTTTGTTCAGATTGAACTTCCTACAGTTAGAAAAAGAAATGTGTATGCATGTGTCTCTGTACATATTCTCTATTCAGTGTATGTACATTTCTGGTATCATATATATATATATATATATTTTTTTTTTTTTTTTTTTTTTTTTTTAAATAATGTTTGCGTAAGAAACGTACCCCTTTCTGGAGTCTTTTCCTGAGGAAGTCTGACCCCCCGGGCTTGGCTCCCAGGTTAGGATACCTGGCCTTCAGCTTGGCCTCTTCTGCTTTTTCTGGGCTGATGACTTTGTCTTCCATTTCCTGTTCAGAGTCAGGGCAGTGTGTGTTGATAAAAACAGTCCCAATAAATTACAAATGACTACAAAACCATTTTGCAAAGAAGCACTAATATATTTTATCAAGCATAATCTGGACTGTAACAGTAAAGCAGCACCATGAGGTAAACATACAACGGTTGTTTTCCCAAAGCTACATGCTAAAATGGCATACCTTCATGGTAAACGCAGATTTTCTTTTTAAGATGGGTGTTTAGTAAAAGTTCCCAAAACAACCCAATAACATTTGACAAATAAGTAATTCTTAGAGCTGAAGCAGCGATTGAGAAATCAGCTAGCTGCTAACTAGCTTGACGTTTGCCGCCTGCAACGTTTTCTTGTTTAAACTGTTTATTAGCTGCGCTAATCGCACTTAAACAGATTCATTGTTAAGGTTTACCTGCTGCTCCTCCAAAGTCCTCATTCCTTCACCTTGTTCGGACATTTCCGGAAACTAAAAGCCCGTATCTGTTCTCCAAACTGTGGCTCTTTTCCTTCTGAGCAGCCCAACGTTCTAGCAGATGAATAGGAGCAGAGGCAGCGCCAAGAGGACAAGAGCAACAACAGACCGAGTAAATCGATGCCAGAGAGCCAGGGTCCGCTCCTTTTATCCCCGGTGACGCAAAGACTGACAGAAAACTCGAGAGGAGACGTCATGGTGAGACGGTGTTTGTCAGAGAAATCAACAATTATAACAATACACGCGCTGAAAGTGTCAGTTATAGATTGTTTATGTATTGCATAGTGTGCAAGAAAGTCACAAACTTCAATTCAAGCGTACAAACTTCATAGTCTTCAAACTCCGCCCACTTGGCGACCGGATAACGTGAGCGGTATGTATAAATAGGGCAGACCCAGCGGAAGCAGCATTCACCACAATGTGGGTCGACTTATGGCTGCATTATGTTTAACCAAGCTATATTACGTTATTTTCTGCCCGCTCCGTTTTCTATTTAATGTCTATTCTTTATGGTATTTTTATATTTACGCCAAAGCGGAGCAAATTGGAAAAAAACTAATTTTTTTTCCAACTTCAGTAATCATAACGATACAATATCATATTATGAATTACAAAAACACAAGTAAAATATTTTTAGTTTATTCATACGTCTTTCTCATGTTTGGCCAAACAACCAATAACGTCCCCACAATAAAGCCCTGTTATTCAATATTTTATTTTTATTCTGTGGAACACGTTGTTCCTGTTTATCTATAATCTGATTGCGTTGACCTATTTTCCTGCACAGAAATAACACATAATCTTACTTTCCTCTAAAATGTTCTTCATAAAAACACAAAGGTTGAGTGGTTTAGCAGCAAAATCCATTAACTTAAATAGAAATTATTTAGCTTCTAAAGTTTTCAAAATGATCACAGTAAAAAGGATGATTGGATAAATTCACCAAACTGTTAATTTATTATTGCTAACTTTTTAACATTGATGTAAGATATTTTTACACACAGAAGAAATTGACAGGCAGCTATGAACCCATTTTATTAAAAAAAAAAAAAACAACTCATGTCCATTGTAACTGTGTCTGTTGTTATTTCTGGAAATATGAACTTCAAATAAAATGAAGCAGCCAAGTTTAAGCAAAGAAACAAAACAACGACTGGGGTTTTAAGTTAATCATCTTCACCCCCCATTTCCACATCTTCTTGTAATCTCTGCACCATTTTCTCTTCCAGCTGTTTGGCTTTGCCTGTAAAAACAGTGAGAATGTAAGAACACAGGTAAACTTCCCTTAATGCATGAATATGAAGCCTCCTTTCTCCTAACAATGCTAATTTATGTCACATTTAAAAAATATTCAAAAATAAAAACATCACTTTAATGAAAATCACAGAAGCTAAAGCTTTACCTGCATGTGGAGCTTTGATGAGGTGAATATTTTTCTTGACTTCGCTGATGGCCTCTTCTTTCTCCAGCTCTTTGCCCTTCCTTAATCTGCAGCAAAGAAGCAAAAAATATCTTTAAGCGAACATTTGCAAGCACAAAAAACAGGAGCTGTAACATGAAAAAGAAATCGACCTCTCACCTGTTCATGATAAATCTTGCCTGTCGTTTCACTTTTATTTCCTCCACCTTCTTCATTGCCTCAACTAAGAAAGTAATAAAATATTAAAATATAACTGTTCCACTCTCGTAACAAAAAAATAAATGTTTGTTTGTTTTTTGTTTTTTTTTTTTAAAAATCAAAAACATTACCTGTCTTGTCCCAAAGTTGCCGGTTATATTTCACTGGAATATTTCTGCGTTTCTCAAACTCCAAAGAATTGTCCTTGAAGACGAAAAACAAAATATTTCGGGGTAAGAAACAGGACTACCAGACATTTTTAATTTGTATAGATAAATAATCAAAATTCAATTGAGCATCTTACCACAGTCAACTCTTTTCCAGAAGCCTTTCTGAAAGCTTTGGTCCATCTTGTCTTTCTTGGGTTACGCTTCTTCTTGAAGTTCTTGTGGCATTTTGATTTGCAGAATCTGAACATCTGATTTTTTAATAAGATAGAGAGATGACAATTAAACTGAAGGCCTGTATGTAATTGGAATGCTTCATTATGTAGAAACAATAAAAAAACAATTTAATCCCAAATATGGTGGTTCCAACAAGGAGATTTTAAACAATTACATGTTTTTTCCCCCTTTTTTCAGCAAAAAGATTTGATTGTTTCTCAGTCAAATTATAAAAGGGTAAATGCCACAATTAGTGACAAAGTGATATTATTATTACAAACTGAGATAGCAAAGTAGATTACAATTAACTCACATAATTTCCACTTCACTCAACTTCTTTCAGATCTTGATTGTTATTATTTGTCAATTGTGGGCATGTAGGACAGTCAAAGGTTATCAAAGCGGCCAAATATATTATAAGAAAATATAGTTTTATTGCATGGCAGATGAAATGTATACTTAAATAAATATTTACATACAACTCAAATGCTAAGGCAAACCAAATATTGTGATTATGGATGCATTCATGTGATGACTGCATCTCAATATACTGCATATTTAATTTGAATAAAAGGTGGAAAATTTATTAAAAATTTTTATCTCATGTTTTACATAAAAAAATGTGTCATTTAAATGATACACAGTGCAAAGCACTCCTTGCTTTACATTTCACCCTTTTTTTTTAAGATTGGCGTTATTAAGGTACATCTTTGCTACCGCTGCAAGTGTTGGTACAATTGAAGTCATTCATTATAATTTTAATTTAACACAAAGATATCCCAAAAAGTGTTAGTATAAATATCGCAAACATATCCATAATAATAATATTATAAAATGCCACAAAGTGTTATTAATGTGCGTAACATTTTGACAAAGTACACACCAATTTTACAGTCAACATCGATAGATTATATAAAAATAAAGCATCGAGTTGTTACTTTTACATTTCAACTCCTGGTCCTTCTGTTTTTGCTCCCACCACTAGAGGGCGCACTTACACTGTCACAATAAAAACGAGGCCCAAAGCTCAGGCCGAGACAGTATTGCATTCTGTTAAGTATTAATCACTTACAAACCAGACACCGCTTTCAGAATCAATTTCAAATTCATCTGGTCGTTGTTTTCAGTACAGCTGATAAAATTTATATACATTGTTTTCCGTTTTCACTGATTTGGTTTCCACGTGAGCGATTTAGGCACGTTATCATCCAGCTAACTGCCCCACCAACTCTAAACATTTACGTTTCCTATATTAATTTTACTTTTCGGACAGATAAAGTGAACCCTACCTTACAGTCGTTCCGCACAAACATGACTCCATGTCCGGGATACACTGGTCCCGAACAGAAATAACACTTTTCGATGCGCATTTCGGCACCGAGATTAGCTGCGTGTAGCAGCTAAACAAAACAAGACCGAACCGTCGCTTCCTTTTTCCTCTTGTTCCAGAATGACAGCAGCCAGTGCCTCTGTTAAAACTCTGCTGCCCCCTAATGGATGAATCTTTGGAAGCGCCAACTTCTGATTTGTGAATATGATATGTTTCTAAAATCTACAAAAGGAATAAACACATTTTTTTTTGCTGCTTTGAAAAAGGTTGATTTAATTGCAGTAATTATAGTTAAAAGTCGAGGTTAAATTGTTTTTGAAGTAAATTTTTTAGGGGATATTCAGAATAAAAATATTTAACTGAAAACCTTATTTTCAATATACAGTAATAATTTTAGTGGAGTTTGAGAACACAAAATACAGTATTGGAAATATATTTTAAATTCTGAAATCATTAAAAGATCATTAAAATTTTGGGCCAAATCTGATATTGCCCAAAAAACCTTTGAATAAATACAATTTCAAGTGTATTAATGTAATATTTTTTATACTTATTGTGTTTGTTGACTGGTTTCCTTGTCTGGTATAGATGATCTTTGTTTTAGTCAACTATATTAAGTAAAACATGTCGAAAAAAATAAAGTAGTTCAGTTCCATTCTTTATTGAAAAATTACAACTACTTTATAGAAAAAGGGTAAAATTGGGGATCTTAAAATAGTGGTAAAAACTGAACTCTTTATTGTTATTGCGTCTAGCGTAAAATATTTCTTAAGATCTTCAACCTATGCAAATGTTCCCATTAATATATTCATACTTATTAGCTAAAAAACAATAAAATGTTGTGCAAATGTCATCTGGAGTTTTAGCCATTTTCAAGACCACATGATGTCAGTAAAATGTTCTACAAGGCAGCTAAGAGGTTTATATTAAATGCTGCTCTCTCTGTAGTAGCAGCTAACAGTTTTGTTTAAATTTTCTAAGAACTTCTTAATGAGATCATAAATTAAATCGAGCTATACTTCTCAAATTTACATGCTGAAAAGAAGAAAACACAAATGGTTTATTTTTTCTAGAACAATTTTATTATCTAATCTTTATCAGTCTGAGTATCAAAAAAGCTAGCTGCAACAGTTCAACACCATAAAATAATATATTTTGTTGCTCACTTTGGTTTAGGAGATGCTTTCTGTTACTCAAAAAAAAAAAAAAAAACATCAGAAAAATTAAATAACAGTTAAATCTACATTCTATGTCTAAATTCAAAATCTGTTGGGCTTCATCATTAGCTTTCAGTTTTAGCAGTTTTACAGCAGCCATCACACTGCTTTAACTAAAACAGAAAGAAGACATTTTTGGAAAAGTGTCACAATAAATGTTTTTGGTTCACAACGTTGTGCTAAAGAAATACAATCTAAATCTGAATTTTCCCAAAGGAACCTAAGAATCATTCAGGTTAAAATTCAAGGTGGTTAAAAAGACACAAAAACACTTTCTGGCATCACAAGAATAGAAAAATAACTGTGTGAAAACAAAATGCCTTTCTAGAATCCAAACTCAGCGGAAATCATATCGTCTTTGAATACAACTCCTTTGTACAATGTAAATGAAAACCAAAAGAATTCACTAAATTAACAGACTGTAAGATCCTTTGGTTAGGATTATTTGTATTAAAAAGATATAAAAATCTGATTATGTTGCTCTTCACACAGAAGGTTTCCTTTATGATAGTCAGAATCTTTCTACTGTCACACCTGGACAGGAAATATATAGGACAGAAGCAAAGTCTTCATCCTTACAACAGAGTTAATGAATGCTGATGAATGATTCTCCCAGTGTAGAATAATTAAATCCATTCATCAGTGGCAGGACACACTGGATCTTTGGTCTTGTGTGTGCACTTTTCACCAGGTCATGCCAAGAATCAACTGTATAAAACAAGCTGCACCCATCTGAGGAAGCAGAACAACTCTTTGGATAATAGCATCGGCATCATCTCTGCACTTAGCAATGGTCTAGAAGGCAAACGGAGCACAAGGCTTGTGCTAAAGCTTTCACCAGAATAAAGCACTATTAACACTCACTCAGAGAAACTAGCACCATCGAAGGGAACATCTCTGGTGAGAATATTTTGGCAAACACATCCCAAAAGGACATCAGCTATATTTTTGGTTGCCTTATAGTTTCTAATGAAGCTCTTTGGGTGCAGTTTTTCTTTTCTTCTTCTGTCTTTGGATCTAACCATCTATAGCATGTAAAGCCCTTTCTATTTTAAGGCCATGTTAAAGCTTTGAGTTCAGTGCACCGAAAATGCCAAACAATACCGTCTGATAAAGCTAAAAATAGTTTGGCAAAATGTAATGCACTTTTCATGTTTTCGACAAAGACAAATGACGTGAAACTAAATTACTTTCAACCATGTAGGCAGAAACTGAAATAAAACAAAGTTGACATGGAAATTAAGCTTTTTTTCACTTTGTCCCCTGAGTCTGAGGTAATACTGCAGAACATGTGGTAAAAGGAGGTAGTAATGTATATTCTTAAGAGTAAACTGAGGTAGATTATTAATCCAAAACGTCTCCATTAGATCCTCCATCATAGTAGACAAGTAAATATTAGAGATGCACCAAGAAAGAACTGAATGAAATCAAAAATCCTATATTTTTCCAAGAAGTGAATCTTCACGATTGGTGCATCTCTAATAAATATAATAAAACGTATCACAGTAAATTCTGTCATTCTTTTCAAACATTCATCATGGGTGAGCTTTGGTTAGGACAGACAATACCAAACACGCAAACAGGTAGAAAGTTGTGTAAAAAAACAAAAAAAAAAAAAAAAGAGGAAAAGAAATGTTTTAACAACATTCATACAAAATCCTGAGGTACGTTCAAAGCGAATCCACATTTCTTCCCTTTCAGCAGCTGGTTCCTGATTTCCCCTCTATATCACGAAATACTCAAGGGTCTCTCTTTTCAGGAAGCGAATGAGGTAGAAGTGGTGTAGCTTTGGCTGGTGGAGGGTGGAAACAGGCCTGGAGGGGTCAGGAGCAGGCGGCTTGGGGACGAGCCTTAAACCAGGAAGCTTCAGGAGCTGAGCGACGGGACGACATTCCCTCTGTTTCCAGTTTGACAGACTGCTTAAGATTTGGACCGGCAGCGCTGTGATCTGACTCCACACGTGTCGCTCTGGAACTTTGGCAGGGTGACGAGTTGCTCGTTTCTTCATTGCTTTCCTCGTTGGAGTAGTGCCCGGAGTCGCCGGTTTCCTGGCTGCCCTCGCTGCCTTGAGAGCTCTCCGGGTGAAGCGGTCCGTAGATCATCTCCCGAGACGAAGCGGGCAGAGGAGCCGAGCCGAGCCGGTCGTCGTACCTCAGGACGGTTTTGCCAGTTTCGTACAAACAGGCTCTTGTCTCAGCCTAATGAGAGACAGTCAAACGTAAGAAATAATCGAAAGTAAGGGCGGGCATTTATTGTGAAAAGTTTCTTATCACAATAAGATATTTTGATTTATTGTTGTCCTGTTCCAAATAATGATATTTTAACCCCCCCAAAACTGTCTGTATTGATTGTTAGTTTTACAATTAAGGATGCACAGATTGCAATTTTCTGGCTGATCGCCGATTACCAATCTTTAAAAAGTGATTTTGGCCGACACATATTTATCTTTTGTCTGAAATGTAAACAAATACAGCAAGAAAGTCTCTGAGTCGACAATAGAGGGACGACTATTGCTAACTGCAAACGTGCAGACAACCTGACGAGCTGGTCTGTCGGTCAAACCTCTTTCACAGCAGAGCAAAAGAGGACAGTAGTTGATTTGTAGACCTTTGCTGAGGTAGATAAGATCGGCTTCATGTGCAAGTGTCAAAATTAAGGAAATCGGTGCTGATAAATTGACTGGCCAATAAATCGGTGCACTCCTATTTACAATTCTTTCCTATTTGTTCGTTCACTGAGAGTGCCAATAAATTTTAAAATATTAATGATAAGAATCACACTTTTTATGTGACTGGTGACGGATTCACACTTACTGTCATGACTTTTACTTCCTATCACACAGAGCAGCAACGAAGCAAAGCACAATGAAGAATAGAGGGCCCTCACTTTGGAATAACCTACCATCAACGCTTCAAACCACTAGTGACACTCGTTTTATTAGAAAACATTTTAAAATTATTTTAATTTGAAATGGGATGTGATTTTGATTGCTTCTTATAAATTAGTGTTGTATTTGATTTATTTATTCACCTGTCCTGCACAGCGGCTTTTTTAAAAATCCGCCTTATAGCTTTTATATTTTTTGTACCTGGAAATAAAATATTATTTTCTATTCTGAAGAAGAGAATTACAAATAAACCGCCAGACAGTTACCTAAAAAAGAACTAGCAAAAAGTTCCTGTGGTCACTTTTTATCATTATCACAATAGTACCTCAGAATATTGCAATAAAACTTGAAGTCTATATCACCCACCTCCAATCGGAAAAACCTCTTTGGGGCAAATGTTGGAATGATGTTTGCACTTACATCATTTGCAGGTGGATTTCTCATCTCCTTCTTGAAAATCAGCCACTTCTTGCTTTGAATCTTGCTGCCAACCGAACTGCAGTTATTTATGACAATATCAGATCCACTCTGAAAAAAATAAGGAAAAAACTGTTTTAATGCTTGACTAACAGGAGTGAAAAGTGTTTAGAAGTTCACTTTGTTCTGTTTTCTTTACCTTAGGATCTACGATTTGATTACTGATCGCAGGTAGAAGGGCCTCAACATTCTCCAAGCGGTAATTACCAGGAAGTGGCATGCCAGGATGTGGACCTTCAGCAGCTCTCACAGCAATCACCTTGGGACTGGCTGATTTTCTAAAAATCGTGTCATGACAAAAATACACACATGAATCATGTCTTCCAAAAGGAGTGTGGGTTTATTTCTAGCATTTTTAAATAAAATGAATTACCTTGGTCTGCCCTTGCTGATCAGGATTAAGGCACACATGGCGATACAGGTTAAGGCGATGCTCACACCGACCATTATCCCCGTCACAGACCTCTGGTCGATGTGGTAGAGGCCGTCAGAAAACACTGGAAGGTGACATATATGGTGGAACATTAAATTATGTTAAAGAAATCCTTGTAAATAAATGTGCTCTGCCTCTGATCCTGACCTGTTGTGTCTGAAAAACCGTCGGAGTGCCTGGGATTCTTGCTGCGGTGAAGCTGTCCATGCTTCGGAGTCAGCTCCACAACACTGGAGAACGGACCGTCGCCTACTTTGTTGGAGGCACAAATCTTCACCAGGTAGACATTCCCACGCTCAAGCTTCTCTAATAAGGCCATCGTATGAGTTCCTGTAATCAAAACAGAGTGAGAAGTTCATAAATGAACATCATAAGTCATAATAAACTGCATAAAAACGAAGCAAAACAAGAAGCATTGACAACCACCTTTTAACCAAAAGGATATAATGTCTGTTGAACCATTTTTGTGTTTATTAGGCCATGTGTTCTGGAACGACCCAGTTTCAGTTTACTGCTACAATCCACCAGATTTAAAATGCTCCAGTAACTCAAACAGTTCACGATGCCATAGACTCTAACTAGCTTCCAAGCAGGGCAGAAACAGCTAATCAGAATAATTGATTATTGGAATAATCATCAACCAATTTAGTAATGGGATAATCGTTAACTGGAGTACACAATCTCAGAAAAAGGCCAATTGATGAAATAGCAACATACTCAAAGCAGCAATTAAGACAAACCTGCACAAAAATACATACATTTTTAGATTAAGATTAAAAAACTACTCAAATAGCATAATTTCCGATTCAATGGGTTAAAATTCTTTAAAAAAAAATCTCATATGAAGCACTATTTCTGTCCGATTATTATTCAGTTAATCTAAACAATAATCAACAGATCAGCCCTGCACTGCAGAATGGGCTGAGCTTTTCACATGTTGATGGTAAAAGCATCTTTCTTAGCTGAAGATGCATCCTTTCCCACAAATGATCAAGCATACTCTAAAAAAAAATGTTGTGTTATTACATTTTGGGTAATAAAATGTTTATTATCTTATTTAAAGGAATTTAATTATTTGATTTTTATGTATTTCTCAGATTGTATAAAATAAGTTTAAGTGTTTGAATGAAAAATCTGCAGAATGTGGCAGTTATCTGATTAATCGAAATGATCTTATACAACATCTTTTCCATTTTCTATCTACTACTAATTACACATGATAAACATGTTGTTTTGCCATTATTTAGTGTGCAACCTGCTATAAAGGCCTACTCACCCTCTCTCTGTATTCTTTGCCAGTGTCCAGCCATCCAAGCTTGCTGTGAAGCGTATAAAATGGTGTAGTGTGTGACCACCAAATTTGGCTCAGTGGGCTCCCTCCAGGACACCAGAGCGGTGTCATCCTCAATCAGAGTTACTCGGACTCCAGCGGGAGGGCGGCTAGGTGCTGCACAAAGAGCATTAAAGGTCCTTATAACCCATCGTTACCGAGTAATTTTATAACGACAGGATTATAGTGAGATGACGCTACGTTTGTATGTTTAATTAATTACCTGCTGGCAGAGTCTGATGGTAAACAACAGAGCTCCAGGAACTCGACATCTGATCCACATGGAGACGCACGACAAACTCATATCGAGTGTTTGGAATCAGATCCTGAACCATAACACTCTGCTTGGTACTGTGAAGGAAAACAATTGGCAGGCGATCATCTCAAGCACATTATTAATTACATTTTAAGGAAATATGAGGTGTATTTCTTCTACGGCTGGAATGGTTAATCAGATTAATCACAACAAAATGATTTAGTAATCAATTAATTGTTAATGAGAGTATGCAAACTAAAATAAAATGACATTTGCTGAAAGAGCAACATATTCAGAGCAGTAATTAGGCCAAAACTGTGCAAAAAATAATTACATGTTGAATTTAAGATAAAAAAACAACTTTTGTCTGTAAATATGTTCTGCCCAAAATTCCTGAAGTGTCATTTGAGCTTCAAATTATGGTTCAAATTCTGTTAAAAATGTCTGGTATTAAGCACCTTTTGCTGCCCGTTTATTAATTGGTTAAACCAAAAATAATAAACAGTTTCAAATTTATATACATTTTTAAAAAAGGAAGTTAATTATTTGTTTACTTGCATCTTTTTGTGTATTGCTAGTATTCAATAAAAAAGCTTTAATGAAAAATCTGTAGAACGTGCCAATTTCTTTATGCGACTAATCGATTAATCGATAAGATTAATTGATAACTGGAATAATCGTTTGTTGCAGCCCTAATCTTTTCTGCCAGGACAGTCTTACGTTTGTATGTAGCGGATAGCGGAGACATTGTGTGTGCCCACAGGCGTACAGCGGACTGTGTAGCTAACAGCCTTTCCGGAGGAAAAAGCAGGACGACTCCACCGAAGGGACATCATGGATGAATTGCTGGTCAAGACGGTGACTTGATGTGGAGCGGGAGGAGCTGCTGACGACTGGTCTCTGGGCGCTGAAGGAGTCAAACAGAAACCGCATTTAACTAAACAAAAAAGACGAGTAGGAGATTCAGAGAGAGTTGTTATCTAAATGGTTTTACTTACAAACACATCCTGGAGTGCTAATTGTTCTGTCTGTCTGATAACCATCTCCAACTTTGCTGATAGACAGAATTTTGACATGGTATTTTCTCCTTGGATCTGAAATACAAACAAAAAAAAAATAGCTAATTCTATCTAGATAAAAGCCCAGCGTTGCCAACACAACAATGAAGCTTTTGTGCAAAAAAAGGTGAAAGGCCATCAAATTACTAGCAAGCAGAAGAACAATATAAAGAAGACGGACCCAAGAAAATTAAGCTGAAAAGCGAGAGATCACGCGATTTAGCAAGTCATTAAGTGGCCGTGTATGGACGATACATGGCCTCCTTTGTTAGCCCAACCTCTCATTTGTCATGTGCTGTTCTTTGAGACGAGCATGAGAAAGATCAGAGAGCCAAAAGCTCCACCAATGACAGTCACATGCCTAGAAACCTGTAAAACAAATCATAAAATGTCACAGGAACAGCAATAGATGAAGACATGGGATCCACAACAGCAAAGGAAGTACACATAACAGGCTTGAAAAACGTGTTTCAACTTGAAAAACTACCATCAGCACAGGCCTTAAATCAGGATGCTTTAAAGAGCGCTGGGTTTGTTTTATGCCTCTAGTGTGAAAGGTCAGCCTGAAGGTATTGACCAATGACAGCAGAGTGTCCAGGCCTGTTTGAGGGCTGGGCCGTGGGCAGTGTTCAGCTGCTGGGATCCTGGGCCCATGGGACTTCAGGGGGGTTTTATTGGGGTCACCGAGCCAGGCCAACACGGAACAGAAGGAATCTGGGCGTAAGGTTGTGGGATAGGAGGTGGGTCCCTTTTGTTCCCTTCTTTCCCATTCTCTCCCCCCTCTGCCACTGGCCTTGTATTACAGCTTTAAACTTGATGCAACAGCATAGAGGAACTATACAAGGAGATTTATCAAATATGAAACAAAAGACTATTCGACAGGTGATTACAGACAAAAAATTATCTAATACTTTCTACAATTTAATTAAAATTAAACTCAGTGTGGTCAGAACTGAGTTGTGCCTATAAAGGGATTCTGCAGGTTTCACCAACTCAAATTTAAGACCTTTTTCAGACCCTTATAGATGGGATTTTAGTCCTGTATCTCCATAGAAATGTACAAACATCATCCAGCCAGCAGGAAATAAATTTGCACAAACTCAAGATAGATGCAAAAAAAAGTAATCTAGCTAGACGGTTAGCAAAGGTTTATTAGCCTTAACCATCTTGAGTCACAGAATACAAAGAAGATGTCGGAGTGTGAATCAAACGTCTGCCTGACAGAAAAGTCCATTGAAAAAAAATTAAGAGACCACTGCGATATGATCAGTTTCTCTGATTTTACTTTTTATAGCTATATTGAGTGAAATGAACATTGTTCTTTTATCCTATGAACCACTGACAACATGTATCTGAAATGTAGTATTTAGTATTGATGCAGAAAATGAGAAATGGCCAAAATAAGGAAAAAGATGCAGTGCTTTCAGAACTCAAATAATGCAAAAAAACAAAAAAACAAAAAAAAAAAAACAAGTTCATATTCATTTACAAACAGCAATACTAATGTTTTAACTCAGAAAGAGTTCAGAAATCAATATTTGGTGGAATAACCAGCAGGTTTTCTGTGGGGTCCAGTGCAGTGGGCTCTTCATTTTTTCCAGAGCTGTATATGTGGGATTAAGTAGTCCTGCCAAGACTAAATTTAAGACCTGCGATTAATAAGCCCAACTCTCTATTTAAACGAATTTAAGACATTTCAAAGCCTTGATTTTTGCTTTTAAGTCTTCTTACAAATGCACAGACACCCTGATATATTCAAATTTAAGGAAAACAAACTGCAGTTTGTGTCTTATTTTTTCTCTTAGTCTAGTTCTGGTTGAGGTTGCATATGGAGAAGCTGCTGGTTATTTACATGAACAGCACAGATGACCAGTATACTGGGGGCAGGGAGCTAAAGCCAAGTCTGCTGCCTCATGGCTAGAGGTCAGTGGCTCGGTCCAGCTCTGGTCCATCCCAGGGGTCTTTGTTCGCGTCCAGCTGAAGGGAGGTGGTGGCATCGGTCTTAACAGAGCAGATCTGGCCCGGGACATAACACAATGGCTGTGCATAATTAAGCAAACCTGGGGATGGGAATCGGTGGTGGGAGGGACATCTGGTTACTGACCTCTAACCCTGTGAGCCTGATTTCACACAACACTAAGGCAAAACTGGGGGAAGTCTACCGGTTAGACAAGAGAGGTCAGCCCATATTGATCAGGACAGAGGCCCAGAATGCAAATTCAGCATCCAACTGCCCTCTGAATCAAATTAGGTCATGCAAAAAAGATCCATCTAAGTGAGAAAGCATCAGTCACTCTCCATTTAATTGACAGAGAGTCACAAAAAGTAGCTAAATCCAGCCTATGTCACTACTCACCAAGGCCACCAATGGTGTGGACGTAAGTCTGAGCCTGCAGCAGGATGCTCGGCTGCTCCGGCTGGCCTTCCTCGTGGTAACACAGCCGGAAACCCAGAACCGCCACAGGATCTGGGGAGGTGTGCCAACGGGCTCTAACGGAGGTGCAGTTAAGTGCCTCAAGCTGCAAAACAGGGCCTGGTGGCACTAAGAGGGGACAGACAGAGGAAACATGAGATCAGCTGTAGATTTTAACAAAGCTCAAAGGAAAAAAGCTAAGAGAATCAAAAACAACAAGGTAGAGCTAGACGATGTGGTATAAAAATAAAATCAGATATTTTTCATCTCTTGCTCTCTTTTGTAAGAAAGAATTACAACTGGCAGAAAATATATTCAAAAAGTGGATTTTATTTCAATCATCCCTTCTGTGAGCTGGATGACAGAGCATTAGGAGAATTATTTTTTCAATTACCAGAATATAGTCAAACAGTTAGCAGGATAAAGACACAATTTTACCAGAACATCTTGAAATTACATGAAAATGTTGCATTATAAGAAAAAAGCTTCTAGAGTTATCAAAATAGACTCTGTCATTTCAAAGTCCTGCTACTGATAACAATTTGAGGCTGATGTGTTAAAAGATGATGTATTTCCTTATTTGTAAAACTGATATCAAAAGTATAATTTCACAAGATGCTCAACGTTTCTCGTTTTAATTTTTTGTTATTTTACATGTTGAATTTATCATAAAATTACTACTTCATTCTCCTAATATCACAACTTTATTCTGATTAGTCTACAACTTAATTGTCATTTGGACTTGAAAGTCCAATTTAAAGTCACTCAAAGTCCAAATAGACAGAAGCGGTAAAACACGCTTGCCAAACAAGGTGGCGGTGGCGGTGGTTCAGACTCTGGGTGAAGTGAACTATTCCCCAATGAACTAAAAAGTTAATTGGTGAAAAAAAATATATTCAAAAACGACAATTTGAATAACATACAAGATTGGGAGTGAGCAAAAGTCCGAATGAAATCATTTCTGTTGTACTGCACTTTACCAAAATACAAAGACTAGCAAATATTAATAACGACTTTTACGGATAAAATTTTACTTTGGAGGACAAAAACCTCAGGTCATTAAAATGGGTAATTCTTTCCCTCTCATAGAGGCCTAAGGCAGCTCTCTTTATGATCCGTGACAGGGGCCACTCTAACATCCCTGACAGCGCGGGGGCCAAAGGTTTGTGGGGAACCAGCACAAAGGGTATGGGACAATGCTACAAGAGCAAACTAATCATATGCCAAACACCAGGCAGGACGTCTGGTCCTGGATTTCCAAGACCAGAGAAACATCACAAAGGAAAAATAAAGCAAGCTTTGTATTAGATGTCTCCCTTTGAGTTCAAGAATTCACATTTCAATACTTTCTTGATTAGGAATATAAGCAAAGCTGTTATATAAAGCCATAAAAGGTGAATTAATTTAATATTTTAGTCTGTCTTTTGGTAGGATTACCTTTGCTGCTTGAGATTTTCGGTGTACGATGCGAGGTCCACGCTGAGGGCTCACACCAACCCACACGTGTGGCTGCGGCAATACGGAGCAGGTAAATAGTGTCAGGCTGCAGGCCCTGCAGCAGGTATTCGTTGTCATTCTGTGGTAGCTCCACATTTATGACGGTGTCGTCCACAGCCGTGCGATAGGAGAGTCTGTAGGCCAACACTCGCCCGCGGCTGATCTTGGCAGGCAGAGGCTGCCAGCTCACCTGGACGTCGGTTGAACTGTGGCTGGTGAGCGTGAGCTCCGGAGTACGCAGAGGTACTGCAAACATGATGGACATCAGTTTGTAAAGCTTCAGATTCAATCATCACGGGCGTGTAGCTCAACAGCTGCAGCGATTTGTTGCCAAAAATCTCAGAACGCGCTTACCGTCTTCCAGAGTATGCTGACTGACTTGGTCGGACATACGACTTGCTCCCATCGGCATGTAAGCCACGATGTAAAAGCTGTAGTTTCGAGCGGGTTCAAGGTCATCGATGATGTAGCTGGTTGTGTCGTTGCCAATGACAACCTGATACTCTTCGTTGTTCAGACCTGAAATTCGATAAATTGTACAGTATGTTAGCAAACAGACTGAAGTTATGACATACAGCTTTTAAAAAAGACAAAATTTCCAATGGAGATCTTCAGAAATACTTGATAAACTGCTAAAACCTTGTAAACAATGTGCATGTTTGTCTTCATGGAGTTACTGTGCAATAAATATAGAGTGGTATGTGAAATATCTAGGACTGCAACTAATGATTATTGTAGTAATTGATTATTCTATTGATTATTCAGACAATTAATCAATTTATTGGATGAAAATGGCACATTCTGCATTAATCTTTTTTTTAAACAATATTCAAAATACATTAAAAGATGCAAATAAATAATTCAGTTCCCTTTATAAATAAGTAAATAAACATTTTATTGGCTAAAATGCAACAACATAGCATCCCTTTTCTGACCGCGTCATCATTTGTAGATTAATTGATAAATCTTTGCATTAACCGATTAATAATTGGATAGCAAAAGGTGATTAATTGTGTTTTTTACAAAATTTGAACCAGGTGTAGCTAAAACTATTCCACTTGAGGAGTTCTGTGTAAAACATATTTACAGACAAGGTTCCTTTCATCTCAAGTACAAAATGTATATATTTTCGTACAGTTTTGGCTTAATTGCTCCTCTAAATATGTTGTTGTTTCAGCAAATGGCCTGTTTTGAGTCTGCATTCTCTGGTTAGCAATTAATCGATTACTAAATTCAATAACAGATTAATCACGATTAATGCAATTGATCGTTTCAGCCCTAGAAATATCTTCCTACATTTGTAGTTAGCAAAAAAGTATGAGATGTTTAGAGGCAACACTGTCCTTTTAGGGGAGCTAAGAATGAGCTGCGGGAGTGGACAATACATCGACTAAGCCTGTTGTTATTTAAGCAAAGTTGCCATTCTGAGTCCTCCTTGACCTTTGCCCTAGGCAGTCCGAACAGATGGTCCTCCACCAATACAACTAGTAACACATAAGGGTGGTCAATTTCACTACAGCTGAATGTGACCTTGCAACTTTTCACACTTTTGTCCCTCACAGTCCAGGACTACCATCTTTATCTCAGTCTCACCTTCGGCCTTCATGTAGTGGATGGAGTAGGCTATCACTTTGTCTGCATTGTACAGCGGTCTGTCCCAGGCCAGTAAGATGGCAGAGCTTGAAATGGTTTCAGCATGGATGTTCCTCGGTGCACTGGGCCTGTCCTCAGACATGACGACAATAAGGCGAGCCAAGGACAGCACAGAACCCTGTTCGTTCTCTGCCATGCACTGGTAGATGGCGTCATCTTCAGGGATAATCTGGGTGATCACCAGTTTACTGTGAATAAAAACAAACACGAGAAAAATCAGAAAAAAATAGTGTATTTATCTTTGTGTGGCCCCCGGACTGCAGTTGAAGAATACTATAAATTTGACCCTCCACTGGGAACTTTTTATAATTTTTAGAACAAGAATTTAATTCATCACAAGTTTAGTTCTTTTCTAATGGAAAGTGTTAGGCACAAAGAAAGCCATGTTTTCTTATAATTTTTATTTCATCGCAAGTAGCTATAAACATCCAGCAACTTTTTACTTGAAAAAAGAAAATTGTTTTGGTTTTTTGTTGCTGGGAATAGACTAAAAGATTTTGTCGATCAAATAAACCAAAAAGTTATGAAACTGTCCACCTGTTCTTACGACAAAAAAAAGTTGTCATTTTGTTTCATTCAAATATTGCATGTTTAATTTTGTCGATGAGCTTATAAAAAAACTGTTTCAAGTCAGAAAAACAATATGGCCCATGCATATTTTTCATTTTGGGACTGTGGCCCATGTTGCAAAAAGTTAGGACACCCCTGGATGAAAGCATCTGACCATCTCAGTGCAACATACCTGTTGTACATCTTTATTCTCCCGTTTAGGTGAACCTCTTCCCCGTTCTTCAGCCAGCGGATGCGTGGCGGGGGAACTCCCTCTGCCTGGCACATGAAGCGGGCAGTTCCAGCTCGTGGACGAGTCTGACTCTCAGGTCTCTCAACGATGGTTGGTGGCACTGAAACAGATGCACATCAGAAAACTAATGAAAACAGTCTAATTCTTACCATCTATCCAATAAAACTATGCTTGTAAGCCAGATTTTATGTGAATTCACTAGAAGTATGTTAACGTGTTCCATTATGTTATAGCTTATGCAGTACTACAGTTGAGTAATAAGTTGGATTTACTTGAGTAGCTTTTTTGGAGAAAGAAAAGTACTTCTAGGAGTATTTTCTTTAGACTGTACATTTTACTTTTACTTGAGCAATGATGATGTATTGTTATTCTTACTTTAGTTACATTTCTGGATACTCTACCTACTGTGAGTAACTTCACTGAATGTGGAACATGCTTGTTTTAACCAAAAATTCATCAGACACCAAGAGATTTTATTAAAGTTTTTTGCCTGATTTTGTTGGGTTGTAATTATGTTATTTATGTAGATTATTTTCTTTAAAATACCAAAATTATCACCTAATTTTATATTTTGGTCATCTAATTTTTAAATATTAAATGATTGATGCCTTCATCAGTTACTGAGTACTTGAGTAGCCATTTCACCAAATACTTTTTCACTCTTTAGTTATTTCTTGGATGGCTACTCTGTATTTTTATGTTGAAATGGTGCTGCACTTACTTGAGTATAATTTTTGGTACTCTACCCACATCTGCGTTCTACAAATAGACATAAACTGTGGACTGAGGAGCAACGTGCCTCAACAACCAAAGAGATAATGATACCTAGAACTGTGAGGTTGGCTGCTGCAGTCGTGTGGTTGCGTGTTCCAGGCGTCGTGGCCCTGCAGAGGTAGACTCCACTGTGCTTCGCGTTAACATCAGTGATAACCAAATTCCCATTTCCCAGTACTTTGGCATTGTAAACATCTATGGGTTTACTGTCGGCTCGGCTCCAGGAGATGATGGGTGAGGGGTTGCCTGTGGCCACACACTCCAGTACCACAGTGTGATGAAGGGACACTGTTACGTTTTGAGGTCCAGCGATGATTCGGGGCCTCTGGTGTGGTTTACGGCCTCCATCTTCATTAAGAAGTAGAAATGTTGACATTAAATTACCTGTCCTCAATCTGGAAGTTCTGTTAATGCAATTACTTTACCTTTGTGCACTGTGAGTGTGGCTTCTCTACTTTTTAAACGGCTGCCGATGTTAGTAGCAACACATCGATATTTTCCAGCATCTTCCAGTCGAACGTTGTGAATCTGAAGAACTCCATTCAGCAAAACCGTAAGTCTGGGAAGATGAGAAAGTAAAATGAGCGTCAAACTAGAGAAAATAGAGGAGCATGTTTCAGTGAAAAGAAGACCAGTGTTATGCATGAACCTGTCTGTCTGTAGAGGCAGTGTGCTTTGGTTAAACTCCCAGGTGATGGTGGCAGGAGGACTGGAAGTGACGGCGCAGGAGAATCGTGCCACAGAACCTTCAGATACCACCATGGACACGGGATGCGACTCAAACTCTGTGATACCTGTGAAAACAACAAAGAGATGTTTCACCATTGAATAACAATAATTTAAAAAAATCTCACACTCACTGTAATTTTCCAAATGTGCAATACTTTGTTTGTGCCAACATTGGCTTGAATTTGATGGATGTTCTGATCTTATGAGAGAAATTGATCTCTTTAGGACACCACCTGCTTTTGTGGAGATGAGGAACAGTTTCCCCATTGTGACTAGCTGGCCAATCAATGGATCAATTGAAGAATGACAGTGAATGATGCATCATTATAGATAAAAACTAATCAATCCACTTTGCTTAAAAAGCACTGTAAGCAGCTACATTAAGCAATATTGAATTTCTTATATGGATAGTTTTCCACCTGTCATCTTTTCAACCATATTTACAGGCTACTTAGATGGAAGGCAACACTGCCTTTTCCTTTTGCAATTGCATTTTTGCTTGGTGGTTAATACTCTTTACAGAGAGAAAATACTTTCTCTTTTTAGTTTTATTTTCTTACTTTACTGCCATGTTAATATTTCAGATCCTACTGAGACCAGTAGAATCTGGATGACATGAACTTAATCAGGATAATCTGTAGTTTTACCTAGAATTTAAATGAAAAACAAAGAAAGAATTTAAAAACTAAAATGTATTTGTAAACAACTGATTAAAAGTTAATCATTTGTTTGCTGAAAATCTTACATGTCATACAGCTCAAACATTTTCAAAAAAAGGTTTTCATTAAAATATTTACTCTCATTGGTGCTAAATATTACACCTTAATTGCTTTCAATCATATTTTGAAAAAAATACAGCTTTTTTTGATGATCTGTTGGAACTAAAATTGGCAAAATGGTTCAAATAGTGACAGTAGCTAACCCAGTCAATCTTACATCAGTTTTTGGAGTTTGCAATTGTCAGAATTATCATTTTTTTTCCAATAAAACAAAAAATAATTTGATAATTGTCCTTTCCTACTCTTGTTTCTGCATTAAATGAGATTTTAAAAATGATGTATTTAATTTTATTTTTTTAAACAAGTCTTAATAATCCAATCTTAAAACTTTTGAAAGAGAATATAGGTGAACTACAACTGGGACAGTTTGAAAGTCATATTTTGTTAATGCACGTCAAAAAAGTCCCTCAGCAGTCACTAGAGAAAAGCAACCCCCAATCTACATTTTAGTAGGCCAACTCGATACAATATGATCAATGACCTTCATTCATTAAGGTGATAAGTTCCTCCCCCTTCACTCAAAGAGAGAAAGTCAATATCATGTTATAGAAGATCAATACTCTTGTTTTCCCACTAAAACTCCACATTTAAACCGCAAGCTTTCAGATAGCAAAACTACACAGCACTGCTTTAATTTAGGATTTAATATTAGACAAAATAAATGTTAATCCTGCTCATGAGTGGAACTAAAATCTAAGATTTGAGCCTTGTACTGATGAATTTGACAGTATTTCTTCCATATTTGTAACATTTTTTTTCTTATTAACATACAAGAGCAGAAAACTGAGACTTAAACAGCCTGGGACTCTTCCTAATCAAAACTTGAATGATTGCTAAACATTATAAAGTCCACCGTAAGTAGTAGAAAATTAAAAATGATATGTAGCTGACCAACTGGGACTGGTGATGCAGGTGATGGGTGGGTCCTAACTGCTAATTTGGTCACTTCTGTTGAAGAGAACAAATCGATGTCTAGGTTGAGCAGTACAAAGGCTTCCCTGAAAAGGTCAAAGTTCACCTCAACCCCCAATCCACTCAATTTTACCTCAAACTGGTGCCAGTTGGAAGACGATTATGATTGGCCCAGAAATTGGTCCTGATTTGAGTGTTATTAATATTCTTTCATGTGGACATAGCATTTTACAGCTTATGATAAAGTAGTGGTAAATCATACATGCAATGCATTTAGCTGCTGTTTTTGAACATATCTAATGATATTATGCAGATCTAACATCATAAATGTGGAAAACCACTCAGAGGACAACTCAACATGGATGCAAAAACTGTTTAAAGAAGCCTAAACTTCTTATCTTACTGTGGAGAGTCAGGCCCCTTCGTTCCCACGACAAACTGGCCTTCCTTTAACAAAAGCACCGACCCTGACAGGGCAACAGAGGGCCTGATCCGGTGAAAAGGACCGAAGGGTGGGAGGAACAACAGAGGGGGGCTCCCCAGCCACAGCAGGCCTGTGACATCACAAAGCCTTTCCAGCGCTGACCCCTGACCCCTGGGACCTCTGGACAGAAGGGGAGCGCAGAGTAGTCCCATCCTCCACTCTCCCACTACAGCTGACCGACAACCTTTAACCCTTTCACTGGATGAGAATGACTCAAACTTGAATTTGGTATTATTTTTGCTCAATATACCAAAAACTACAAACGTTTTTTTTTGTTGCAATGTAAAATACTGTGAGAAATAATAAAAACTACAAATATAAGTATGCACACCGATTTTGTCTTCTCTATAATATACCAATATGCATATCAATGTTCTTCAGCCTTTTCCCAGAATTAATTAAAACAGTTTTTAGAATATAGAGCATTAGGGCATTTTTCTAAAATGTGGCAGAGTCAAAATCAGTTCACTGAATCTAGTCTCCATGACAGCAGCCATGGGATATCCTCTCCCTTACACTCTTGAAAAGTGTGCACGGTAGACCAGGCTCATTGAATAGGCGCAGCTGTCTTGTCCACTGATATGTGGACAAACAAACCCCCCGAAATCTAGTCTTTTCTTGTGGACCAGTCAGGGGCACTCCAAACAAAAGCTGAAAGGCAAATGTCCATTCACAAATTCCTCAGTGTTGCAGGCCATTCTGCTGTTACAAAGAACCATAGCCTGCAACAATCCCACACAGATTTAAACTCTAAGATTGAAATAGTTTTGTACTTTTTACTGATATTTATATATTACATTCAAACACAGGATAAGTAGTGCTCTACTTCAGAAAAAACAGTGGGAAGACACAAGCTATAGGCTGTCTATTTATAGAGCATTTATGAGCTTTTGGATGGACTCCCCTTCTATATTTAACAATCTCTTTAATGCTCCTATAAATGACCTAACAAGATGGAAGCCTTGGTTTTAAAGGTTTTGCTACAAAATGTAAAAAAAAGGGGTACATCTGCTTCCCAACTTCAAGTTTATAACCCATGCACTTCAACTTAAGCATCAGCAAAGATGAAGGCAAACAACCACAAAATGTTTTTTTTTTTTTACTTTCAATACTCACTTGCGATAGTCAGACGTGATCTTTGGCTTAGGATAGCTCCATATTTGTTTTGGGAGAGGCACTGGTAGAATCCTTCATCTGAATCCTCCTTGGTATGCTTTATCTTTGGTATGGACAAGGAGCCATTAGGCAGAAACCTTAAGTGTTCACTTTCTGCCAACTTAACTCCATTTTTGAGCCACTTGATGGTGACTGGAGGCTGACCATGAGCCTGGCAGTCCAACACAGCAGAATCCTTTGGTAGTACCGTAACATCACTGGGCTCAGTGATGAAGGACAGCTCACTAAAGCATAAAACACCTAAGGGCAAGAGAATTTGAACATTAGCAAAAAAAAAAAAAAAGCTATGAGGAGAATAAAGGCATCACAAACAAGACCATTCAGAGATTTTGATTAAATTAGTTCATGTTAAGGCATAATTACCATGCAGTAGCTTTAGAAGAGAATACTGTATATAATTAATATTTGCATATTGTTTGTTTCATACATTTATTTAAATACTTATTGACACTAATACTACTAGCATTCACAATAACAATACATTATCATAAATAAGCTAAAAGTGAACTTTCCCAGAATAAAAAAAAACTATAATTGTTAAATTTAAATAAAATCAAAGCCTCCACATTTATTTTAGTCAGAATAATTTATCATCTTTAGAGAAATATGACATACGGTTACGTCAGTAAAGGACGCAAACAAAACCAATTAAACTTCAAACAAGATCCGCACAGTTAGGTGTAAAACAGCGTTAATGATACAATAAAAAAAACAAAAAAAAAAAAACAAAACACAACTTACCCGATAAAGGGAGAAACAAAACAAATATAAGCCACCGCTGGCTGGACTTCATCTTGAACTTCGCCATTTATCCAGATATTTGGGTCATTTTCTCCCCTCGGAGAGCCGTCGGTCCCCCGCGTGCGGTCCAGTGCTCCGCTCTGTCCCTTCTGCCAACCGCGGAGCACCAACGGCTCTGAAGGGGGAGAACCGGAGGATGGCCCCGCCCTCTCGCACATGCGCAGAAGATTCAAAACAGAGCCAAGAGGGATTCCACATGGATCAGTCTGTCTATATCTATCTTTAGAGAATCTGTCACAAGATTTAAACTGCTAGTTGAGACAAATTCCTTCTATCAAACATGAGCAAAAAAAAAAATAAATGGAACATTGTAGTGTCTAGTGAGCAACGCTGATATGGAAACAGCCTAAAATATGTGACACTTTTTTCCTTCAGTGAGCTTTTTGTTGGTCATATTACAACAGACATTTAATATCATTGTACATTTGTTAGTAAAAACAAGCAAACCTTCAGAGGATCTTTAAAAGCTTACAAAAGATTATTGATATTTTAAAACAATACTTTGACTTGTTTTTTAAACATTGTTATCCATTGGTACTGTGTGGCCAGTTGAAGGGTACTATATCAATAATTACTCATTGACATTTCCAAGTGTAAATTTTTTAAAATGTTTAGATGTTTAAGTGAAAAAGTAAAAAGGTTTCCTTCAGCCTGGTCTGAAACTCTAATAATGTATAAATTAGTCAATGTTAAACAATTTATTTGCACTTTTGAGGATTTTGACTTCAATAAATCATACTCAACATTGTGCAACCTCCCTTAGAGAAGCTTGCGAAGTAGCATATTAGCAAGAATATGTGCTAACAGTACAGTTCTCAAACTGGGGACACAGGTACCATTGCTGGCACTTGAACTGTATTTAGCAGTACTTAAAGTGAAGATTTGGACTGTTTAAATATTAGCATAACTAGTTAAAAAGAGAGCTTGTTCATGTAAACAGATTTTTTTTCCCTGTGTGCAAAATCTAAAATGACCAATGGAAACATGGTCTTACAATAAATATGTGTTACATTTGGACTTTCCATGTCCAAAGTCAGAACTTGGAAATGACATCTTTGCTAGTTTTTCAGCTGAATAACCAGGCTGGCTACGGTTTCAAAGACTGCAGCAACAAGCTCACCAACATAAATGTACATACCTACTTTAAGTGCATAAAGAAAGTAAAATTTAACTTTTTGCTTTATTAGATCCAGTCCTCCAATTTTTCCAAATAATTTGTATGCGTCCTAATCAGTTTTGATAACTCAAATACATGTAATGTTGTACCATGCAGCCATTGGCCAAACTGAACTGGAATGGATTGAATTTTTGAACATAAATCTGAAATGCCTTCTATGGTAAGCAGTCATGTAGTGTGTTACAGATATTACCAATAAAGCTGTTCATTTAAATATCTGATTTTGAGTCATGCAGCACATAGCTTGATTAGATTATGATCTGTATCTTGTAGATTTTTTGCACATCTAATTTCACTGAGAAAAGTGAATTATCAGCTGCCAGCACGTAAAAAGGGCTGCATCGCATCTGCTCGCCTATGCTGCACAACCTGGTAATTATGAAGAGATATTGATAGCTGCAGGTCAGCTGCTTAATAAATTCAGATATTGATCCAGCGACCGTGCCTTTTGACAATGACCCTCCTCTTTCAGAGGCCTCATTCAGCAGCATTACAATGGGAACCAGCTGGGAGCTCGGCCATGCTACATCAGCAAAACACTAGCACACTGCTGCAGGTAAATAAAGTCTTCACTCCAACACCTCATGTTACATACACCACACTTCTGTCGTCAAAAATATCCCTAATTTATTGAACAGATTGTAGCTTCAGGCCTGTACCTCCAAGATTCAATATGCAATCAAATGAGAATTGCAGAGTTTAATTATATATTGATTAGAGTGGGGTATTGATTTAATCATCCTAAGCCTTATAGTTATAATTTAAGGCTCCAAAACTGGTTGTCAGGGTGATAGCATTTGTTAATGTGCTTAGTCGGTGGTTAAGATTTTGTAATGATTTTGTCAAAGATTTTATACTTTGACAAATAATGAAAAAAAAAATCATATTGCAATTAGTTTATTTTCAATGCATGTGTGTTAACCTGCACACTAACACATGGATGCCTCATTAACAAAAAACCAAATGCTTAATTTTTCTAAAAACACAGGCACATACAACTCTGGAAAAAATTAAAATAACACTTTTAATTATCAGTTTCTCTGATTTTATTTTTTATAGCTGTATGCTTGTGTAAAATGAACATTGTTCTTTTATTTGATGAATTACTGACAACCTGTCTCCAGAATTACAAGCAAAAATGTTGTATTTATTTGCAATAAGTGAGAAATGGTCAAAATAAGAAAAAGGATGCAGTGCTATCAGACCTCAAATAATGCAAAGAAAACAAGTTTGTGTTTCTTTAGAAACAACAATATTAATGTTTTAACTCAGGAAGAGTTCAGAAATCAATATTTGGAGGAATAACCAGGAGGTTTTCAATGGGGCTCAGTGCAGTGGGCTCTTCATTTTTCCACATTTGTATGTTGCTTTACTCTGTTTTTGACTCAGAAAACAGCACTTGTCTTTGTAGCTGCTCTACCTCACAACTAGATTATGTGATATTTGACACACAGAAATTTGAAAATGTCACAAAGCCATAAAATTTTCCTGAATCAGGTGGCTAAACCTCGGCCGAGGTAACGGCCAGGATCCACATGGCAGAGGGTCCGGCTGTTCGACCACAATCAATAGGGTTAAGGTCATTAGCATGTTATGAATACCGCAAGGCCCTGGGAAAGCAGAGCAGAGGACCTGCTAGCTTGCCTCTGATTGGCCAGGGCACGTCTTTAGGAGATGACCTCTAACCTTAGCTTAAGAAGGAGATGGAAAGGTTTTAGGAGTTTGCATAATTTTGACAGGGCAAAAATTTTAAATGTGTGGTGTTTCCCTTAAATCAAACAAATATTTGTGTGAGAATATTGTAATGAAAACAAATAGTGTTACAGCAACCTCTATATTTGTAGAGAGCCCTGATAAATGTGTAATCTCATTGAAAACATTCAAATGAACCTTAAAATTAAGAATATTCATGCAGCCTGGGCAAAAAAAAAAAAATGAAACAAACAAGAAAAAACATGTAAAAAAGGTAATTGCCAAACTTATTGGCACCCTTAATAATTCTTTAGAAATAACTTTTCCTTAAATACTTTTAAAATTCATGCATTCTAAGTTAATATTTTGTGTCCACAAAGCTTTATTTAATGATCCATGACTATGTGTAAATATGATTTGGTATAGACATTTACACTGGCCACACAAATGGGAAAAACTAGAGAACATGACAAAATTTTCCATTAAATTTTTGTAATATCTGAAAGAAAACAGTCACTTACTTCAACTTCCAGTCAAGATAATAATTACCAATTACTAAGTCTTCATACCTTCGTACTTATTGGACGCTATCAACTGGTTGTTTAGAAAGTAAGCCAGAAATAAATATTGTTTCTTATCTTACCATCACAAACATTATCATGTGGAGTCTGCTACACTCTACTGGGAATCATGTGCTTTAAAAGAGGCCAAGACTGACCTCTTCAGCAACAAATACACCAGGTGGATTTTGATGTTGTGGCTTATTTCTCTCCTAAAGTTCCAGTGAAAGTGGGTTCACCACTCTTTCAGCTTCCAGAACATTTTGAAAAACATCCAGTTTTCCAAAATGTCAGTGATCAAAGATGGCCAAATCAACATCATAACACTCAAAAAAAATAACCATCTTCCATTGGTAATTGATCCTAAAAAGTATAGAAAACCTCTGAGCTGAACAGAAGAGAGGAAAGCAAATGAGCCAGAAGTCTGGATGACAGGGGAGAAGGGTAAAGACAGCGTCTCTTTGAATGATGCAACCCTGTGAAATGTGATAGAGAAGAAAGTGTCCTCTTGACAAAAAGGAGTTAAAGTATCAATTGCAAGGATACCAATAACTGTAGCTTTGGTAATTTGGCTGGTTAGTTTAAAAATAGTTTAAACAGCTGAATGAATGTCCTAAAATCAAAGTTTTTTCTACATTTTTCAGTGTTACTTTAATAAAAGATTAATTCAATTTAAAGCTTTTTACTTTTTTTGTCAGTATTTTGAGTAAAGGATTTTATGCAAAATACCAAAACAAAGTTTCATAATAAAAGATATTCTGATTTCAAAATATATTAATATAATTCTTGCATACGTTGCGCAGTTGATGATAATCAGAATGTTTTACAGACTTATATTTCCCTTTATTTAAAATTCAAGTTGCATTTATAGCCTTTTATAGGATGAAAAGCCTCAAATTTTAAATAATCACCACTTAAACATACACCAACATTCTTTAAAAAAGTTTATTGGCTTTTAAAACCACTTTAAAAATCTCACCAGTGAGTACTTTCCATTGAAAAAGAAACAACGCGTTTGCAATATTAACAAGCTACTGTACATTAAGCAGAACACCAGACAACAACACAGAGGAGGGTTGATTTTTTTTCTTCTTCTACTGGTAGAAACGGACACGATAGTCAAACAGGGTCGGGTCAGTAAAAGGTAAAGAGTCAAGAGTCACTGCTTGATGGAGCTGCTGTAATCATAAAGAGGTGCATTTCCTTCATTTAAAGTCAAATATCAGTGCCATGTTGTTAAAGAAGGTAATTAAGAGAAAACATGTTTCTTCACAAATGCATTTATCAAAATAGGAAAATGTCAAATTGAAAAAAAAAAACTCCAGAAAAACATTAACTTAGTAAACAGCACAGTCACACATAATAATAAAAATAATAATAATAATAATAAAAAAAAAAAAAAACATAAAGTAACTCATGAAACTAGCACTGCCAGTCTGGTTAACAGAACCTGCCTACATCACAGAAGACAGTGGTTACCAAGAATATACAACAGAAGTCATCACACATGCGTGTATACAATCATTTATCAACAT
The DNA here is from genome assembly GCA_903067095.1 of Girardinus metallicus. Lineage (NCBI taxonomy): Eukaryota > Metazoa > Chordata > Actinopteri > Cyprinodontiformes > Poeciliidae > Girardinus > Girardinus metallicus. The sequence continues at coordinate 44,686 of CAEGAE010048492.1, forward strand.
AATGAGCATGTAGGTTTTAAAAGGTTATCCTAGCTTTTTTTCCCCCCTCAATGCTTTGTATTCTCATGTATGAGAATGAGTAAGAAACGTGTATCTCACTGAGATTAATGCACATTTTGCTACAAGACAATTAGTCATTTTCTGACAATCCATTTATTTTCCTTACTCATCTTGTCATAAAAAATATTTTTCTTTCCTTTTATTCTTTTTCTAAGCGGGCACCCATCATAATTTATTATTTTTGTCCATAAAGGTGTGACAAAGCCATGTGACGTAAAAATTTAGTGCAATAACGTGAACCTCCAAAGTTTGTTGAAACTTTTTTTTGTTGTTTTTTTTTTCTCCAGTGTCTGCTGACGAACTTTGAGCACAATGTCACAGAGAAGTCTGCAACCAGCTAACAGTATCACAACTTTTTTTTTCTTAATATACCATGCTAATGATCCTGCTCACAGCACACATCACTTCTGCAACTGCAGAGACCTATTTATCTTTGAGTATAAAAACCAAAAATAATAATAAAAATAGTCAAATAAAATCAGCAAGCGAGACCAGACAGCATTACTGTTACGACACATTGAGCCAGAAATGTAACACACAACATACAGTATCTTGCCAACTATAAATCTGTTAAGCTTCTTTTTTTCTTTTCAATGGCACATACTTAGCTAGGATAATAGCCATAATATAGTGTCTGGGTACACCAAATCTCTATGTATCTATCGTATTTACAGATGGAGCTTAAACATGACTTTTACAACATTGACAATATAGCCAAAAAACTGAAGCAAGCATCCTACTGTATCACAGAGCCTACCTGGCTAGCAGTGATGGTTTCAACATGCTTTCAGGTCCATGGTTACCTATAAAACATAGGACAGTGACCATTTCACTATTTTACAAACTGTACAGAAGATTCAACTTAAGCCTTAACTCTTAAATCTCTGATGCTGCCCCGCTTCCTGTTGTGTTGTGGATGCTAAATGCGGAGTGTTTCTGTGTGGAATAATCTCTTATGATTCTTGAAACGGATCGTCTTTGGCATGAAAATGAGGCCTGGATCTGCACAAACATTATTTCCGTGAAGTTCATGGAAGAACCTGTTTTGCAAAACCTTCTCCATGCCGTTGAAATTCTCTAGCCTGGGAGTGCAAAAAAAAAAAAAAAACATCTCACAATTGAAAGGACATCGTGGCAATTTTTGTTTTCACCAATAAGGTTGTAGCCAATACCTTATGGAGTTGGTTCTTCTGTTCAAACCCACCAGTTGCTGGTTCATAGCTTCTTTCCCATAAACAAACCAGTCCACACGTAAATCTTTGCATATCCGTTCATTTTAGTTGCTAGTGAGAGTTTTTTTAAATGCATTATGGAAATGCTCATAGAAATCTCAGCCTATTTCCATTTACTTTATTTCTGATTCCTGTTTGGACCAGATGATGCTAATGAAACATGGCAACAAACATGACCCCTGATCGAACTAAAATGACTAAAGGTTTGTTTCAAATACAGTAACCTTTTCCAGGAACAGTGCAGTTTTCTGGGACCATTTTTTAACCCTCATCATTTCCACTGCAGGAACCAGAACCAAATCCAAACACCATGGTAGTAATTCACCACAGAAAACGGCCCTGGTAGCAGGGTAGCTCTTATGGTGAAAATTTATGGTGGAGCTTCATGGCGACAGATTCCTAAACATTTCAGATTTTTTTTTTTTTATTATTCTCCTAGCATTTTATCCACTTATTAGTGTGCACATAATTTACATAAACAGCACAGATTTCCATCATACTGTAAAAATGTATGCAACAAAAAGCCAGGGTAATGTAAATGGTTCCAGGAAATTAAATTCTGGGGAGAAGTGGGCTAAGAAGAGTTTACTTTACTTTCAGCAACCTCCTACGGGAAAATACCATTTAATACAGTCACAAAACCAAATCGACAGTCAGACTATAAAGGCGCATTCTGATTGTTTTTTCCCAGAATCAATTTTTTTTTTATAGGAATATTTTTTCACCCAAGCCGTTTCTAGAATGCGTTTCCAATGTGAAAGTCCAAATCAGTCCAGTTCATGCACATTACGTATGCTGACTGTGAGTGGGAATGTCTTTCTACTGCAGGAGTGTTGACCAAGATCTTGTTCAGAAGCTGAATGTGAGACAGACGCTCCTGTTGCAAAAATAAAAGGATCAGGGGCATTTATTTCTGCTGATTTTCAGCTACTTCTGCAAGTGTTGAAACTGAGGCTCTATTAAAATCACTTCAAAGTCAGATAAAATTTTTAATTTCATACATACTTTATAATTTAAGCATGAGAAACATGTTGCCTCATTACTATAAACCTTCTTCCAGAAGGTTTAGAGCTGTCTTTATTTTTGCATTGTCGCTTAAAAGGGATTAAAACACTAAAATAGTCCAGTGGCAAGAAGGATTGTTTTGAAATTGCTTTAAAATGGACCCAGAAAACAACACTGACTCCTGAAAAATGTTCCTGAAGTCAAAAGGAGCTTTTAAATTGTTACATTTCAGCCATTCTGGACGTCATTTACATAAACAACACGGTTTTGCACCTTACACAGCCACTGCATCCCACATACGTCCAGAGTAATATAAAAGGTTCCAGGTAGGAAAAGGTTCAGGGTGGCATACTGAAACGAAGTTTAAGCGATAGTATTTTTTGCTGTTACATAACCAAATATAAACTATAAAGAGATCATGGAAAATAACTTCAACTCTTCAGGTGTCAAATTGGGTATGAAACGCCCTCCTAGCAGGTACAAATTGGTACCATGGCTCGTACGAAATGCCACCAACAGCTCCATGTCATTCCCAAGAAACATCTAAGAAAAAGGTATGAAAAATGGAAATGAGCAGCACCCGTCCATCTTGTAACAATGCAAAACAATAACAGAGAAAGGAACTTAAAATATGAGAGTAACAGCTGCCGTGAAAGGATGAAGCTCTGGATATCTTAACATTATACTATATACAGTTCATCTAACAGTGGCGTAAGGCCTTAAACTTTGGGAATAAGGCAGCCAAGTTATTGATTTTTTTTTAATAAATACTCCACAAAGTGGCCTGCATCTCCATCTTGTCCCTAATGACCCACAAACTCCCTTTTTTTGAAGGTAATAAACAGTACAAGAAGTATAGGCTTTGAGAGGTTTCACACATGAATCAGTTTTTCACTGATGTTGGTTTATGATAAAAATATAAAGATTATGTCAGAAATTCAGCACCTGGCAGCTTAAGATGCTGCCCTTTTTATATTTTTTTGATATGGCAGGCAAACGTACTTCAACTTTTATGTGCATATACCACGATAACCAATATTGTCTCCTTTTGGTTGAACTTCAACTGCACACATTAAAAGGAGAATATGTTTTTTCTTTTTTGGTGAAGTCTCGTATTCCAGATTTGCAAAGCATTTCCTATTCCTTTGTTGTTCGTAAAGTATAAATATTGCATTAATAAAGATTACCCTTCAAAGCGCACATATCTGCTCTTTGTTAGTTGGTGCATGCTGCCACAGAGTGTTCGCACCCTTCTCTTGAAATGCTAACTTTTTAGATCTCAGATGAGGGAGAAAAGTGAGCAAAATATTGAAATATTGTTGACAAATGATGAGGGAGGGAAGAAAGGTGGCGGGAGATTGCTCTGGTAAGCATGGCACTTTGAACAGAACAAACGGCCAAAGTCCAGACAAACTCCGACAAACTATGGGTTAAAAACAGATATATTACATGTGCACCAAACTGAACAAACAGAGAACATAAATCATACAGAGTAGAAGAGAACGTTAACCCAGCATCTCCACGGTAGTAGGCTGGTCTTTGCTCTCTAGCCACTCAAAACCAGAATTCACAGTATCACTGCATATCTGCTGGAAAAGTGGGTCGTTCTTTAGTTCTTCCAGTGTCGAGTCTTCGTACTGCTCCTGCTGCTGATTGGGGTCAAACAGCAAGTTGGCGTCCAACGTGTTAAGGTCAGTGATGCTACTGGACAGATCTGAGGTCAGTCTGATGTCGTTGGAGAAGTCAGACGCCACTGCGTTGAGCTCCGAGGCGACCTGACCCACCAGTTGGGAGCTGGGATTGAGTCCGTCCTCACCCAGCAAGTCCTTGACAGTGTTGTTGAAATCGAGTTGCTGCTGTTCATCCTCCGCCTCCTGCTGCTGCTGCTGTGTGCTCTGGAGGAGGAGCTGCGGTTGTGTCTGCGCGGGATCTTCTCGGAGCTGCTGCTGCTGGTGCTGGTCTTGCTCACTGGAACCTGCTTGTGCTTGAGTGTCCCCAGCTGTGAGGTAGCCATGCTGCTGGAGCTCGAAGGCAGCAGGGCTGGAGCTGACGGGCAGCTGATTCTGGGACGCGGTTCCTCCCGAGAAACTTGGAGCCGTCTCTAGAATCTGGGTGAGGTTCATGCGGGCCGTGTAATTAGAGGGGAGGTTGTTGATGCCCAGACCACGGACGGAGTCGTCTCCGTCTGCTTCCATCTTGCTGAGGAGGACGCTGGTGATCTTGGCGGTGTTACTCTGACCCTGCACAGGCAGCATCTCGCTCTGCATCATGATGTTCAGAGGTACAGACTGGCTGCGCTGCACCATGCTGTGCACAGAGCTGACAGTCTGGCTGTTGGACAGGATGCTGAGCACCTCCGAGGTTATAGGGGAGTTAAAGGGTGAGACCACAGCTCGAGTCGTTGTTGTGGTGCTTGTGGTGGTGGCTGGAGGGTTGGCATTACCGCTGAAGTTCCTCTGCCGCACAGCGGGACTAACGCTGCGGCAGCGGAAAGTATTGGACGCAGTTGAGGCGGAAGCCTTGTTGTCTAGCGGTGCAGGTACGGCAAAACTCTCCTGCTTGGTGGGAGTCGTTACACCACTTGCCTGCGGCTGCTGTGTTTGTTGCTGCTGCTGCTGCACTGGAGAAATTGGAGTAATGCGTCCAAAGTGAGCGCCGTCCTGTCTCGCTTGAGACTGGAATGACTGGCCAGGAATTGCAAATGCGTGAGGTTTGCGAAACTGATCGTCCACCAGGTCTTGATAGCTTGGCAGAATGCCAATACTGTGGTTAGACAGAGGTCCGGCAGAGTTACTGTTGTAACGGTTGTTGATCCACTCCAGTTTGGCCTTGTCAGGGTGTGTCGCCATGGGCCTTTGCATGGGTTTGACAGGGCTGCTGGAGACAATGCTTGCATCATGATATCCCGTGATGCTCGAATTTATAGGAGTGAAAGCAAAAGGGTTCCTGCACTCCACGGGGCTCGGCGGCACGCTGCTGCTGCAGTTGGACAGCGGCGTGCTAATTGGGGTGTGCCGGCCCATTGCTCCATCTACGGGGGTGACAGGAGCCATTCGGGAGCAGGGGCTCTCTCGGGTCAGACTGTGTGCGAGCGTCATCTCAGAAGTGGGAGTTGGCGTCGGGGTGGGTGTCGGAGTCGGGGTGGGGGTCTGAACAGGGGTGGTGCTGCTGTGAGTTGAGTGGTAGAAGGTCGAACTGGTTTGATGGGCAGCGAGGATAGAGCCCTGACCGCTGGCCGACTGACCCTGCAACCCGGACACGTCAACACAGTTCCCAAAGAGGCCCTTCAGCTTCATCTGCTCCTCCATCTGGACCAGCTCCTCTACAATGCTATCCTGCGTCATGTCGTCATCGTTGAATGAGAAGTAGTCCATGTTCGGCTGAGAACTGGCAAAGTCGACCATCTGCGTGAGGGTGAGCTGGCCCGAGGCATCAGACGGTTGAGCCATCATGGAGAGCTGGTCAGTGGGAGCCTGTTTGTGTTCTGCTGGTATCTGCTGAGGCTCCCATATTGTGCTCTTTAAATCGCTCACAGAGGCTTCATGTGGTCCTGAGTTGGCACGAGGGTCCCCGGTGATCTGCTGCAGCAGCGCCTGGTCGGACGCGTTGTTTCCTGCTGGTCCAGCAGAGGGATCCACAGCGATGGAATGGTCCTCGTGTTTTGAATCTTGCTGTTTCGCGGCAGTCTGCGTTCCCTCGGTGTGCGTGAGAGGTGCGTCTGTAAGTGCAAGGATCTGTGTGGGCCCCAACGCTGTGTGTTTGGCAATCCCTTTGCAGGGGGCACTCTCTGGTCTCGCAGGGGTTCCTGGTCTGGGAATTCTCTTCATAGCAGTGTTCAACCCAGGTTTGGGATTGTCAATGACAGCAACCGGTTGCTGGGAGATAAAGACCCTCTTGACAGGAATAACGTGGGATTCCCCCGCTGTACGCTTCCTGGGGCTCTTGGCATCTAGGCAGGCATCCTTAGATGTGAGAGTAACAGCAGACGAGCCGTTGGACGACGTGTTGCCATTGGAGTTCTGATTATCAACAGTCAAGTACAAAGTACTGTCATGGCAGTTACTGTTATTGCTGTCCTGAGTCCCAGATGCAGAGCTGGGAGGGGAGGCGGAGTCACTCTTTGTCCTCAACCCTTTCTCTGGTCCTAGAGAACATTTAACCAAAAAGCTTGGCTCACTTGCAGCTCTGAATTTTACCATCTTCTCCTCTTTGGCTCCTCCAACATGTTTCTCTGTCCCAGACAAGGAATTATTGTCACTTCCAGCGTCAGACAACCCTTTGGCGTCCGCAGAGAGGGTTGGGGTCAATGTTGCAGCAGGTTTGATTGCAGGAATCTGAGGAGCTGCCGAATTCCCGCTCTGGGACAGCTGGGAATCGTCCAAAGCTGCTGCGACGCTCATGCCGGCAGAGGCTGGTCGCACACTGCTGCTACTGCTGCTGCTGGGGGCGAGAGCAATAGCCGTCATCTTCACCACGTTGACAGAGCTGACGTGGGGAGAGGGCATCACGGTCTTTATGGGGCTGTTGGTGATGAGCAGCGTGGGTGGAGAGCGCAGGGTTATGGCACTCGTGGCAGAGGGCTTGGGAAGGATTTGGGCGTACCGCGTGCCATGTCGTGCCAGTCTGTCTCCCACGGGACTTGCTGGGACATTCTGGGGTGTTTTGGGAGACTGTTTGAGAGACTGAGTAACAACCTGGAAGTTTACAGGCAACACTTTTCCTTCCGCTGTCCCCACAGGGCTAGGTGAGGTCATCAACTGCCTGTTTCTCTGTACCTGAGGAACAAAACACCATTTATTGGTACACTTATACACATAAACGACATCTCTGGAGAAGGGCTGTAAATATTCATCAAATGACTTGAGTGCTTTGATTCATAAAACTCCTTTAGGCTTCATTAAATGATGTTTTACTTGGTAGCGCACTGTATTCCGGCACGATGATTATCGGTGTTGCACAACGCTGTCATTTCTGACAAGTTTGTCATTATGGAGTGCACTGCAAAAACACCAAGTCTTCCCAAGTATTTTGGGTCTAGTTTCTAGTGCAAATATCTTAGGACACTTGAAATGAGACTAACTTAAAAGTAACTTTTCAGCCAGATTAATCAGCTGTTTTTAAGGAAATAATCTCTTAATATTGATGAAAAAGTACTAGTTCCATTTTCAGGTTATTTCACTTATAACATGGAAAAAATGTCTTGCAAATGAGATAATCTGCCAATGGAACTAGCACTTTTTCATCAATATATAGGAATTATTTACTTAAAACAAGCCTCTATGTCTCAATAAGTTATTTTAAGTTGATTTTGTCTCATTTCAAGTGTACTAAGATATCTACACTAGAAACTAGACCCAAAATACTTGGTAAGATTTGGTGTTTTTGCAGTGTGATGACTAAAATAATCACAGTCCTACTCTGGAGATGAAAAATGGAGAAGAAGTCAGGACATGTACCGGGACTGGGCTGGGTACGGCTGCTACTACGATTCCTATTGTTGGCTGAGGGGACAGCAGAGCAGGACTGCCACAGGGGATGGTGGGTCCGGGCGTACTGGCCTCGGTCCGCTTCACCTGGGTCTCACTGGGCAGTGGTGAGTGAAGCTTCTGCTCCTGCTGCTTCTTCTGGATTTTGCGCTGCAGTTGCTGTTTTGCGTCAACAGAGGGCGACGCCAGGGTCTTCACTTGGGGCTGGAAAGAGTTTGCCTCAGCAGTGGGAACAAATGCAGAGGCTGGAGTTGGGGTCTTCATTCCTGTCAAGGCAAGAACAATTCAAGAAGATTCTATAGAGATCAGACACATTATTCATGTCAAAATTACATTTTCAGAAATTTACTGAATGTCTGTTCATATCCTGTCTGATCTGCTTCAAGTAAATAAAACCTGACTTCAATCTCAAAAATCTGACTTTTTTCACAAAATTTTGAATTTAAACTCTGAAGGCCCCCACATACTCGGGCGTACTGAGAATGTAAACCAGTCAGTTTACAGTCCGCTTTTTTTCTAGCATCGGCAGAGTGAGGGTCCAACATACGCAAACAGATACGATCCCGGCAGCGGGTATTCTACCTGTGGGTGTTCCAGTCATAACAGTGAGAGCAGCCATGGACTTTGTACCAATGTAGTGACTGTTGAGCAGGAAGCGAGCCAGGTCCTCCACGCTGTCAAACTGACGGCTCAGCACCTTCTGAGCCCACTCACACACCAGCCCACAGGCCGCGGATCTCATCTCATCCTCGGCACTGGGAGACTGACCGCTTGACTCCATCAGCTCACACTGTCCAAACAGCAGCAGAGCCAGTTTAAGAATACTGAAATGGTTTAGGAAGGTTTGAGTGAAGCGGGATTTGTTGCAACTCACCCCGTCACCAGATTTCTGCAGATCCAGGTTGGGTAGGGATGGCATGTGAACAAAAGCTTTTTTTCTTAACCCGCTGTAGCAGTATGTGCGAAGGAGTCAAGGCTTCAGAACAAGAGTCGGATCCAAACCGAGGATAATCCTCTGATTATCTTGGCATCAGGAACCAAGGTTCCCAGATTGTCAAACTTGAAACCACTATGAAATGTAGGGGGCACCGATGCAGTTCATTTATATACATATATTTTGTAATAGAAAAATAGTAATTTCATGACAACACTAAATCAAAAAAAGTCATAATAATGTGAAAAAATAAGTCATAATAATGCGGTAAAAA
>CAEGAE010048504.1:0-40148 GCA_903067095.1 Girardinus metallicus
TATATATATATATATATATATATATATATATATATATAGTTACTAAACAGTTTTGAGCTAAATATTTAGCTTGCCAACAAAATATTTTGCTGGCTAACTAAATATTAACTTGTTTAGTTAACAAACTTGTTAACCCGGTTCCAAGCTAACCTAGTTAGTTAGCTAACCTGGTTAGCTTGTAACCGGGTTAGCAAACTTATTTACTTACTTTTTAAGTAAATACGTACGTGTTAATTACTTATTTACTTAAGTATTCACATGTTAAGCTAACTATTTAACTGATTTACTTGTTAAGCTACTTAGCTTAACAAGTAAATACTTAACAAGCTAAGTATTGGCTTGTTAACTAATTTAGTTAGTAGCTACATAACCAAGTTAAATGCGAGTTGCAACATGTTGTCAGCTAAATATTTAGCTTATTAACTAAAATAACAGCTAATATTTAGTTGGCAAACAAAATATTTAGATCCAAACAAAATAGTTTGGAGCTCAATAAAAGTGTGATTTACAATCTTTAGCCTCCAGCAGCTGCATTCAGTTTCCAGTTAGTGTTTGTAAAGCAGTTTCAGGATAAATGGGTGAGTTTTTAATTATCTTCAGTGATTAGATCAAAGTTTGACCTCGACGTTTGTTTCTTTAAAGCTTCATGACAGAGAAAAGACAGCAGATCTTTCTGCTCTCCTCAGCCACCGCCTGCCTTCCTCTGTTGTGCTGGAGCGCCAGCGCTCGTCTGTGTGATTTCACAGGTGTGTGTGTGAGTGTGTATTGATATGCGTGGCCCGGGGTGCCCAGTTAGAAACTAGCTGCATGCTGTCGGCCCGCAGGCGCAGCAGCTTGTGAGAGTTGGCATCCAAACGCCTCTCAGGAGAAAAGTGCTTCTCATGCGGGTCAACGGCTTTTCAACGGCAGAATCAGGAGAACCAAAAATAAACACGGAGCCAGACTCTGAAAAACACTTTGGATGCAAGAATTGACTTTGATAACCAAAATTATTTCACTTCATTGAGTTTTATTCCCATTTAATTCTGCAAATAAAGTAAATGCACCAACTTCAGCCAGACAAACTGATGAATTAAATGCATTCATGACTAAAATGAAGCATATTTTTGTTCATTTACAGTTGACTCTAATCATATTTGACATTATGAAACTCACTGTTATATTTATAAGTCAATAAATAATAAAAGTTTCATTTTATTTATTCTTTTAATGGATAAACAGTTTATACACACATTTTGTACTAAATCTTCACTCATGTTTGATTTTCATCTTGAACAAAAAATTTGATGTTTCCTTCAAGAAAATGAATCCTTAGATTATTCAGATAATAGAAAAATTATCAGGAAGAAAAGTCATTAGTGGCAGTCGTTATTTTAATTACTGATTTTATTGTTTGCACTCATTCAGATGAGCTGCTGATGGAGACATGAAGTGATTTATCACAAAGACGCAGGAGGAGCCAGAGTCCAGGTTCTGCTGTACGAATATAAAACGTTGGAATAAGATCATATTTTGGAGTGTGGAAGAGGATTATGGCCAACTCTGATTACTTTAATCAGAAATCTGACTTTTGATCTCAGAAGATTGACGTTAGATTTGAGGAAAAAGTCAGAATTATTTATTTTTTTTCAGTAGTTCTGATCCTCTTCCACATTAGAGCCAAACAAAATAAAAACAGCAGAAGAATAAAGTTTTTAAGGCCGTGTTTAAAAGTCTGAACCCTCTGACGGCTCGGATCCTGCGTGGCGTCTGCAGCGTAACATCCTGACACGTTTCTGTCCTGCCTGACAGGGAAACGCGTTGAGCTCCGTTTCCTCCTCTGACCCGTATCGATGCTCTCTGGCGGCCTCTCCTGAGAGGACGCTAAGCTAAGCAACGCCCCCAACCTGAACGGGTCGTTGTGTGCTGCACTGCATGTGCTCCGATGCATGAAGACGACCTAAACAAGCACTCAGCAAAAAGCTAAAAACGGTGAAGAGGGAGAAAGCTTACAGATCAAATCAGGTGGAAAGCTGCTCTGATGGCTGCAGTTGGTTCCGACTGGAACCTTTGTATTCACACGTTTCTGATACGCCCGTAAATCTGATGCACAAGTGACATCTGCTAAGAACAACTACGGACGACGAAGATGCTTCACTCGGCTCACTAAGGATTAATTTCTGTCTCAAAAACTGATCCGATTGGACGCTGGAAAAGACTATTGTTGTTTTCAAGTTGTGCTAAAAGGAGTTAGCTTATCAGCGAAGTTATTCAAACCTGAAATAGCATTTCAATGCTAAACATATAGCAGCTAACACTAATGTCAGGCTCCACAGTCCACATTTCTAAAGAAGCTGAATGACCAGGACTTCCTGAAAAAAACGACGGTTGAAAAACAGATTAAATTGTTGTTGAACTCATGTCTGTTTATTTCTATAATCCAGCTTTCTGGATTGGTTTCTGAATTTAAAAGATGTGTCATTTTTGATGAATTAATTGGAGATCCTTCAATTAACTCAATTAAAAATGTTAAGCAAGTCCCACCTCTAATATAGATACTCTCTTGAAATAAAAACTGCAGACTGGCAGGAAGTCAAACCTGAAAATGTTGGCACATGAAGCCGTACCTGGACGCCCGTTCTGCCCCTCTGGAGGCCCGGGTCGGATCATCGGAGAACGAAACCTTTTGCCACTTGAATAAACCCGAGCATGTGGAACCGCTGCAGACACTAACCCGCCCTGACAGGCTCAGGTGCTTTTGGCATCGTCTTAAAATGGAAACAAAGCAAGCAGCTCCCAGCCCCTCCCCGGCATGCGTGACACCCAGCAGACGCTCACTCATTCCTCCTCTGCTCCACGGAGGAGAAGCAGAGGCAATACTCCAACTAATCGCCCACTTGACCCATTTTCTGCCCGTTGTTCTGGGACTGAGTGGAAAGTGACACTGGTGATGAAACTGGATCGCTCTGAACTCGATTTGAACAAGAAGTCAAATCAGATGCTTCGTCCCATATTTTAGGAAAGTCTGAGCTCCGTTGTTTTTACTCAGAAACACAAAAGAAAAAGAAAAACAGCAAAGTTTGATTTAAAGAGAAGATTCAATGATTCATGCAAATTTCCCACATTGAACATAAAATGTGTCAGAAGTCCAGAGGAAGATGCGGGAGTGTTTACCTTCCAGAGCATCAGGAGGAGCGTGGACATGCTGGGGGCGGGCGCCTTCCTGCAGCGCATCGCTGGCGGCTAGGGGGAAGCTCTGCCCGCCTCATCCTCCACGTCCAGGTCGGCTGCCTCGTCTGCCCGGCGCTTCCGCTCTCTGGTTGCACGGCGGCTCCTGCTGTGCTCCAGCGTCTCCGCCGCAAATTTCATCTCACTGGTCGCCAAGTTTCAGTCGCTGTCACTTTCCCCCCTGAGCGCTGAGCCGCCGCCTCTCGCTCCGCTCTCCTCCTCTTGTCTGTGGAAGGATGATGTCAAGTTGAAGAATAGTCAGTTGATGTGCAGACGGGGGTGGGAGAGGAGCCGAGCCGCTTCATGTGAATGTTTTCATCTTCTTTTGTCTCCGAACAGGAGAAGCTGTCGGCGTCTTCTCTGCTTCCTCTCAGCTAAACTTTCTCAGATGTTTGGCTCATTTTGAGGCTTTTGAGTGTTTCACACAGAAAAAGTGATTCTTTCTCCACCTGGATGCGTCTCCTTGTGTTGGCAGAAGATGAACACTGACTGGCTTTAAGTAGGAGGAAGAGGAGGATGAGGAGGATGAGGAGGAGGAGGAGGCGGCGTGCGGCTGCTGAAGGAACCAGTCGGCTCACGCTGACGCCGTCCTGGTTGCTTTCTTTCCACAGACCAGAGGTATCCCCTGCTCCCTCCCCACCGCACATACTAATGCTGCCACGGTTGCCTAGCAACGGCTCCGGGGAGCCTCACACCGCCTGACGACAGGCCGGGATGAAGGGCGAGAGTTTCCCCTACTTTTATTTTGGTTTTTACTAGAATGTGTGTCAGAAACGCAGCTTTATGATCACTTCTGATAAAAGTAACGTGCAGCGTTTGTAGAATAAACCCAAAAACTGCTTCAATGAATAAAAAGTATCCGTCCAAGAAATTACTCAAGGAAAAGTATTTGATAAAAGCCGAGTCGAGAGCTGAGGAACTGCTCAAAACTGTTTTCCAATCAGTTTCTGTCAGTTTCTGCTGATTTTTTTGGTTAAAACGATTTTGTTCTCCATTCAGTGGTTGAGGACCGAGTAGCAATACTTTATAATAAAACGAGTCAAGTAAATGTAACTGAATAAATGTTACAAGTTGCGTCTCCGCTCTGCTGATCTCTGACTGTTTTACTGCGACGGAGCATCAGACGTCCTGCAGTCAGGCAGACGGGTTCTGTCGACTCGCCAGAATGAAAATCTGACTTTAACGTGACTCCAAAGAAAACCTCAAAGATCACATTTATTCTGCATTTTTATTGATTTCGCCAAAAACTTGACCAACTATGCAGCACGTTTACCTTTTCCTACTTGCTGCTGACAGTTAGCTCAACGTAGCCTAGCCGTGCAGCCACCGGTTGCCATAGCGATGCTCTTTGCCTTCATTATAATGTTTGTGTTTTGTTTGTCACTCTGCTGCCAAACAAATGATTTAAGAGGAGCTGGAGCATCTTTTATTCTCACTTCATTAGGTGAAGTCAAACTTTTTAAGAATAATTTTAAATAATTCGGTCCTGTCAAGGGAATATATAAAAATCTGATTAATTTTGAAAAGCATATAAATGAGATACTGAATATTTTCACTTTTTCCTCCATCTCCCCACAGGTTTGAGTCGCAGCGCTGCAGGTTAACGGGAGGATCTGCCGCAGCCGGAGGGCGATTACTGGGACACCGAAAAGGTGAGTCTGATTAACTGAACGTGAAACAGCCGGAGCGAGAGCATGAACTGAGAAAGACAAACAAAACAAGATCAGAGAGTCAACTGGACCGAAGCAAACTAGAAAACACGAAATGACAGAGAATAAAAGGATCATGGTGATTCTAAAGGGTATAATATCATAATCAGCTTTTACTTTTTAACCTTGTTCAACTGAGAAATATGTAAAAAGATGTGGCAGAAAGCAACAAGGTGATGTTCTTATGTAAACATCCCTAATGGAGAGCTAAATATTAACCTTAAATGCGGTTCAAGAATCCGTTCTTCACTGTAATCTTTGACTTTCTGATTCCTTTTCTGATTCCTGCTGCTTAAGAGAGAAAACTCACATCGTCACAAAGTCGTGTTAACTTTGAGTTTGTCAGATTTATTCCCATCCAAGCAGCTCAGCACAAACCGGTCTGAGGAACGAAGGAGGAGTTTTCATGGTTCATGTTTGAGTTTTACTTTATGCATGAAGAGCACAGAACTGTCAGGGCTGCGGAGAGAGGCCGTCAACATGCACTGTAAATAAATACTTTGTATTTAACTGAAAATAGTAAGTAGTCTTCAGTCAGTTTCATCAACACTTTTAGAAAGTTACAGAGGTCACCTGATTATAAGCCGCACGCTCTAATTTTAGAAACAAAATCTATTTTGTACTTGTACAGGCCGCACCGGATCTTAAGCCGCACGTATCCGACTTTCTATGAGATGTTAATTTTAAGAAGCTCAACTTGCACTTATTAACATGTTGTTGATTTGAGTTGATTTTTTTTTTAAGTAAGGTGAACTAATTAGATTTTACAGTGTGGATCCGATTTTACAGGAAGTCCTCTCTGTCCCTCCTCGTTCCGTCTTCAGAGGGAAGGACAAAAGCTTTTAGCGCTGACAGACTCACCGGCTGCCGCCGAGAAGAAACGGCTCAGAGGCCAAACCTCCCAGTTGTAATATATTTAAAAAAGTCACTTTTACTACTTGAATATTTATAGTTATTCATTCATTTACATTTCGGCCTTTGGCTCCTGCAGACAGATATATCTTTCAAGTAAAGATGGTGGAATAAATGCAGCTTTTAATACGTCAAACTATAACTTTTGGTGTCGAAACTTGCTCTCATTTTCCCAGACGATGTTTTGATTCGTTATTTATTGCCGACAGATTACAGAACTGCAGACATTAAACTAAGACGCTCGCTGTCATTTATAGTCAAAGTAAAATATTTGTTATTTCAGCAAAATGCGTAAAAATTCAGACTTAGATAGTGTGAAATTAAGTAAAGCTGACGTCCCTTTGACCAGTGTGTCATTATGCAGATGAGTTTGCTGCTAAAGGAAATGTTTGGAATGTGAAACGGCCGGCCAACAAATTAGTTGAGACTTGACGTTGCTTCACGCTTGAATCAACCCAGAATGGACGGCAATAAAAATGGAAATGTTAGCGAAACGTCCTGCTTTAACCGAAACCAGCGGTGTGCGTAATTTTTACGGCCAACATCAGATCCCTCAGCATAAACCAAGCGACTGCCGCTGCCCGGGTGGACATTTATAACAATTAATCAGAGAGCCGTCGAATTTGTTCTTGTCATCCAGTCGCTAAATTTCATCTTCCTGCAACTCCAGGATGATCACATCGCTCCTCTGGCAGAACCAGAGCCGTGATCAGACCGGCTGTGTTTTCAGTCTGACCAGAAAAAACGGTCAGTTACAGCCTTTCACACGAGGCTGAGGAAACAAACGGGGGTTTTCTGACAATCTTTAATATTAACATTAGTAATTTCCCAATCAGTATTTCACTAAAAGCCAAACCAGCTGTGTGAAAGAAGGTGTTTAACCACCAGAGCTTAGAAACGCATTCAGGAGCAGAGCAGTTATAATGACAGACTTTGTGTCGTGGAGATGGTGAGAGGAACGCAGCAGAACCCAGGATGTAGATGAAAATGGTGGTTTAATGAAAAAATCACGAAGCTCAAACAGTCCAATGGAAACAGGCAGCACAGCGGAGCGGAAGGCTGAAGCTCGGAACCGGTAGCAACCGTACGCATGAGGACTGATGACGAGAGCTGGCGCTGGCACAGGACTTTACAGTTCGACTGTGAACCGGCGCAGACGATGCGTACAACAACGACCCGACAGGACAAGGACAACAGGTAGAACTTAAATACACAGGAGGTAGTCAAGGCAACTGGAGACAGCTGGGAACAATCAGGGGGGAAGACAGGACAACGCAGAGACTCACAAGAAACACAACCTAAAATAAGCACACTGAGAATTCAAATCCTCACACTTTGCTGCTATTACGAGGAATGAGATGCATCAAAATATCTCCTCTAAATAAGAAAAGTTGTAATATGAAAACAGCCAAACCTGTTGGGATGTTAATATGTCTCCAAACCAAAAACCCTTCTTTGTATCTCGTTACAACATGAACGTTTCTAATTATAAAGCAAAAGTGGGTTAGGGTTAATTCATTTATTTCCAAGATTTGGTATTTAAAAGCTTCCATGTGTCAGATGTATGGAAGCTGCAGCATCTCGTTACAACGAGAATGTTTTCTCGTCAGAATGAGATACTGCTGCTTATTTTTGGGTTTTGGCATTTAAACACTTCCATACAGATGAGACCAAAATGTATATTCTGTTCGTTTCTTTCTTGTTCACTTGTAGGATATTCTGAGAGAAAAGTGTAATAAGCTGCTTCGTCTTCTGCCCAAAAACAACAAAATCATTGTGGAAAATATTCAAGTTTAATCCGTCAGTTTTGATGGTTAGTGTGTGTGGCTGCAGTTTACATTTTTACATTTAAGGCAAAGTTTTAACTGAATGGAGAGACATCAATTATAAATTAGAACCTCACGTCAACTGTAAAACTGGCTGTGTGCACAAAAACTTTACCTCTGTGGCTCGCTCACACACACACAGTCGTGTTTTCATCACTTGTGGGGACTTCACATTGACTTCCATTATTTTCTACAGCCTAACCTTTACCATAATCCTAATCCTAACCCTAACCATCACATACCTAACCACTAACCCAAAAACAACAATTTCCCTCATGGGGACCAAGACAATGTCCCCACAAGGAGCAATGGTCCCCATAACCCCACATTGTAGGCAGAAATAGGTCCCCATAAGGATATAAAAACCTAGTACACCCAAACGCACGCACACACACACACGCAGCAGCCACTCAGCACTCACCTTAAAGGTTGATATTGCAGCTGTAAGAAGAAACAACAGTGTAAATATTTAACGTTTTCCCTAAATAGCAGGAAGTTAAACGATGTCCAGGTGAGCCGCGGTTACTTCAAGTTCATCACGTAAAAAGCAGAATCTTTCAATACCTGGAATCAGATGGAAGTCAAATTACGTTTCATTAGTTTTACTTTCTATATATGAAACATCAACCACAGACTGGATTTTTTGTTTATTAGTCGAAGCATTTAGGTTTTCTGCCATCAATCCCAACAACATGTTTCATTTCCAGGTATTCATACTCGGTAGAGAAGTGGATTAATCAGTCATTAAAGTCTCCAGATTAACTTCATTTAAGTTTTTCTTCTTTAATCTTTCATTTCATGAAGTAAAGGACACAGAAACCTTGATGCATAACTGTGTGGAAACATCTTTCACCCTCATGAACTTCCCTCAGTGTTTTGTTTTAGTTTCAAGGGTAGAGTTAATGAAACCTGAGAGTCCTCCCAATCCAGATTAATGGAGACGTAATCTGTAATTAATACCCGTTTCTTTTTCTTCTCTCGGTTTGTATTCGCATGTTAAAGCCCTGATTTGTCCTTCAGCGAACGCGGCTCAATGTTCAGCTCATTAACTACCAAACCAGCACAAAGTTCAGCCCGTAAACAAAAACGACCTCGAGTCCAAAACACTTTGATATCAATGCAAATCCAGGAACCTGGAACATTTTGGTCGTATTAAAGCTTCTTATCTTTGTAAGGAAAGTTTGAATGGACGACTAAGAAAGACGTCTGTGAGCTGAGGAAGTCCTCCGTCTCCACATGAGCCTTACGTTTTATTTCTCTCCTGAGGAGCAGCAGGAAATGGCAGAAAGTTAAGCGAGATCCTGCTATGCTAACAGTGCCACGGCTGCCATTAATCCTAATTAGCAGGGAACATGACAGCAGCATATGGGAGTCAGGCTGCTCTCTCAACCTTTTCCTGTTGCTGAAGCAGAGGAAGAAAAATCTGAGCTTTTAACTGCGTTTTCTTCCTTGCCTGCCTGGGAGAGACAGATGGGAGGCGAGCGCAGGCCGGACGCTGGAAATGTTGATCCTGTCGTAATGGGAACCATGGTAACCTCAAAACTGGTGATGCGTGTCAGCTGAGGCAGAAAGAAAAACTATTAAAGATTGATTTGAAAGTTTTCAGGTGTATTTGCTTCTGCCTGGGCGGCCGAGTAGCTTAAAGGAGGACCAGATGGAAAAACAGGAAGAAAACTAAAACATTCAGAAACGCTTCAAACGAGGTTATTAGGACGTATTGGGCCTTTCTGTCCAGTTATTCCACTGGAAATGAAATGATGCGTATTCACTGGAAGGTCATCTTCCTTAAAGTAGCTGCTGTGATTCATTCTCAGCTTTTGGGGAGCCGTTTGTGACGTTACAATCAAAAATCAACAGCAATAATTTGAGTTATTTTGTCATACAAGAAAAACTGGGGGTTCATTTTTCAGTCATATCTTCACCATTTTATTCATTCATTTATAAATGTCACAGTTTCAAACTAAATATTTAGCTCCAAACTAAATATCTAGCTAACTGAGCATTTAGCTGACAAACCAAATATTTAGTTTGTCAAGGAAACTAAATGTTTTCCTTGCTAAGTACTTAGTTTATAAAGTTACACAGTTAATAAGTACTTCATTAACCAGCTAAACATTTTAGCTCCAAACTGAATAATTACTGTGAAGGTAGATGTTTAGCTAAATATTTAGTTAGCTAGCTAAATATTTAGCTCCAAACTGGATATTTAATTAGCAAATTAAATACGTTTTCTTTAAATATTCAGTCTGGAGCTAAATATTTGTAACAAAAGCAAACCATTTGCTCAAGTCGTGGTTTTTCCTTTTCCGTGTGAAACTTTATCTACCGCACTTTTTCCTTACACGAAACTTTCCACTAATAACAGCCATAGCCTTTCCCGATAGGTTTTTGGGGTTCGCCTCCCTGTGGAGGATGTTGATGACTTTCTGCTGTCATCATATTCTGTCAGGCAGAACACGACCATAACATTTCTGTAATTTTTTATACATCAACAAAATCCTGCTCTTATGGAATTGGTGGTGGTCAAAGGTTCAATCTTTACATTTTTAAATAAGAAAACACTTCTTTAGAAAAGGCATGCTGTAGCTTTTTTCTAAAACTTGTACTTCTAACAGTGAAGTTCAGTAAACATTGGTGAACCAGCAGACGCCTCCAAACTCTTCACTCGTCCGTCTTCGTTGATCTCTTCGTCTGGCTAAAGGACGGCCTAGAAAACCTCAGACTGCTGCATCTAAAGCCGTCGGCTCATGATGATTTCTGAGCTGCTCATCCTGAGTTCAGCACCGCAGCAGCTTTTTCTCTTATTCTTAGAAGCTGTGAAGCTGGAACCTCGTTCCCAATCGGCCAACGTGTGCCTCAACGTTTATATTGGTGTCTAATTATAACAGAAATACGGGAAATGTGTTAAAATTCACATAAATACCCCTTCAGCTATGGCTGTAAATTATTTTACTGGGAGTTTCTGCAGAAACAAACCTCCTCCTGAGCCAGTGTTGGCGCTAAAAGCAGCTCTAGTCTTCAGCTGTATGACCTTTCAGCGGAGGTCATCTCCATGCGCCTGATTCTAACAGATACAAATAATACTTTATCTGGTGGATTTGGAGATTTCCTCAGGCATATAAACATGCAGGAAATATTCCCAGTTACATTAGAAACCTGTGCAGACGTTTGCTGAGAACGGTTCCTCCAGCAGCTTCTCGCTGTTCTGGGATCAGACGTAAGGGAGCAGCAATAAATCGTTTGTTTCAAAGAAAAGCATCATAACAGCTCGGGGGCGAGTCGATGCTGAGATGATCCCATGTTTATTCAAGCTAGACTTTATAGAAACAGATTCATTAAGTAGATTCCTCCCTGAACATCTTTAATCCAGCCACTGAATGTACAGACCGGACTGAGTTTTTAAGAAAACTTTCCTCAGGCTAATAGATAATAAGGACGATAATCAAGGCCGGAGCAGCGTTAGCGCTGCTCAGAACCCCCCCACCTTCAGAGGATCCAGCTTGGATCAGTAAGTAGGGCACAGACAGAAGCAGATCATTATCTGGTGGAAAAATAAAGTGTTGAACTGATTCTGGCAATTCAAACACACAAAAGCTTCTTTTTATTTTTGCTCCTGTGGGACGCAGCCAGGAAAAGTTCATCTCTCTCCCTCTATAAAGCAAAACGGCACCGAATGCTTTGCAATTTATTGTGCAGTAAATCATAATTGAATTGGATAAAACATGTAGGACTCAGACGGTAGAGTAACATCCTGCAGGATGGAGGAAAAATAATGAAACTATTTATCTGTTTTCCTTTTAGGAACCAATGAATATTCTGCCTTCATCTACATTTTTTAATTCTGAATAAATATGCACATCCTCACTAACCTGAACCTGCAGCTGTGACTCCTGAATTTTCCCACTGTGAGACAATAAATGACGTTTCTGTTTTATTCTGAGCATTTAGAGACGGAAGTTAACATTTGAACATGGACGATGGAGAAACTCAGCTGATCTGACGGCAGTAAAATCAGAATCACATAAACTTCCCTGCTGTTTTCTTCTGGTTCATCAGGTGATTTAGGAGAATTTGCTTCCTCTTTTATTCATACGTTTTCGCATTTCGCATACTTATAATGTAATTTTAATGTTAGGAGCTTTAATGAACTGGAGCTGTTTTTTAGTTTTTGGGGTTTTTTCGATACGTTGGATTTATGTTTTTGGTTTTATTGCTTTAAAGCCTAACTCTGCTTCAAACTTCTCCATGACTTATTTAAATCTTTCAGAAAAGCAGAACATTTTTTATTGAACATTAAATTAACCTGCTAAGACGAATGAGAACCAGTTCTGAACTGGTTCTGAACTGGTTCTGAACTGGTTCTGGGCCTTCGGTTCATCTGGATGTCATTTTGGGACTGAAAATGTAAACATGATACAAACAGAAACAAATGCAACAGAAAAACGCAGCAAACACAGAAATTAGAGGCAGAAATTAAAACGCCACATTGATCAAAAACAGCAGCAGGCATAAAACCCAAAACTCCTCCAGGTCATAAAAACCGGGATGAATATTAAGGCAAACCACTTTTTTCAGATTTAAATATGTAAAAAACATTACTTTGTGTTGGTCATGTAAAAGTTTATGGCTATAAAATCATAAAATGTCAGGAAACGATGAGAGTGAACAGTTTTAGTACAGCAGGGTAAATATGTCGTCGTAATGAAAACTTGTTCTTATGGACATTAAACCTGACGGATCGTTAAAACGTTTCATTCGGACGACATGATCGCTCTGAGGAGCAGAATTCATCACGCCGCCATTTCCACAGGCTCAGTGTGAACACATGAAAGGTTAAAGTTCATGTCTTATTTCATAACTGTAAAAGTTTTAGGAGCAATGTTCTTCTTCGCGGACAGATGAGAACTTTGTTGAATAGAAACCCAAAATATTTTTATTCAAAGATGTTTGAATAAAAAATATACAAAAAGCTAAAAAAATACTCCAATATTCTGTCATTTGTCAGAAAATACTTTTATAATTCTAACGGCTTATAACCAGGGAACGGTTTTATTATAAAAAAAAATGTATTATTCTTATGCAGTATTTGTAAGTCTCTGTTTTCACAGAGTTAATCTGTGTCCAGATCCATGTTTTTACAGAGAAATTACCCAGATTAAAGGATTAAAACTTTTAAGTTTTGTAATTTAAAGATGAGCCTGAAGAGGATCTGCTGTCCACCACATCACATCTCCTCCTGCTGCTGCTTCTCTTCTTCTTTCACTTCTGAAGCTTTTTCCCTTGAAAACTGAATCAAACAAACGTCAAGAGCCGATCTGCAGTCAGAACCTCGGACCCCTGCTGTGTCTCCTCACACTGTCAGCATCTAGAACAAAAAGTCTCTTCAACAAACTGCAACATCCAACAAACTGCAGCTGCATCGAAGGTTTTATCCTCTACAGCTGAACGATGCAAGTAACAACGTAGAAATGTGACAAACATCTACAAATCTCATGTTATTGGGGCCTATTGGGGCCTGCCCATAGCAATGCATAGGGAGAGCAGTGACTCATAATAGGCACCTATTATTCTGCACCCTTTATGTCTTTATTTTTCTTCCGTTACCGTTAATGCGGCTCGTACCACAAAGTGGTATCAAAACGTGCGGCTCGGTGCCGAGAAGGGAGCTATTATTTTTATTGGGGATCGGAGTCACGACAGCGACGTAAAAAAGCGAAAAACGAGCGAAACTTCCAACTGCCGGAACCTGGAGAGTAACTGGGCCAACTGCCGCTCCATTACAGTGAGAAACAGAGTGGATCTTTGACCCCAAAATAATTTTGAAATCGGTCTCACGCCTACAAAAATCGCTCGATTGGTATGAAAGTCGGTCATGACATTGATACGCATGCCTGCTCCGGGAAAATGTTTTTGAAATTTCTCTAGGGCTTACGGTTTTCTGTCAAGGTGCTTCAGAGCAAAATCAAGTGACAGGGTTAAACTCAGGCTCTCAGCCATCCATTTTTAACCTTTTCTCAAAAATTACAGAGCTCAGCGCACACCGTCTTTCTCTCATCGCTGCTATTACTGTGAGTGAGCTACAGATATGAGTCGCGGTAATATCGGAGACGACAAATGGCTCTCTCATTCGCTTCAAACGGTTCTCGGATCGCTTTTACGGATCCTGAACGGGAAGCAGTTGTTCGGACTGCTTTTGTCAGAAAAAGTGACTTTCAAACAGATAGTATTCTGTCTCGGTCACAGTTGACAGTTAGCAGACCCGAGTCTAGCGCCACCACCAGGCTGGCCACGGTGTAGCAGATTACAGAGAGGCGTCTGGACGGCTCCACAGCTTTAGCAATAGGAGAAGACGTAAATCTAACTGTCTGAAATCCTTGTCATCATTTTCACATGAACTTTAGCAGAAGCCATTTTTGATTTTTTTATTTATCTGAAGTCAATCCACCAGTGAGACAAAATGCAACATATGATTTTGTAAAAACAGGAATTATTTGGAATAAAAGTTAAAGTTCCTCAGCAGTTGAGCAGAAGCAGAAGGAGTCCCTGGTTCGATTCCCGGCCCGGCGCTACTTCCTGTCCACTGGACCAAAACCTTTAAGAAACAATGATTTATTGTAAATGTCTTGCTCTGTAATCCTAATATGACTTGTTTTGTTCATTGTGTGTGTAATAATCCAGGTTCTGGGGTTTGGTCTTCACTCACCTTTGTGTGAGAGGCCAGTGACATTTTTTCTACTGGTTTTCCTGAATTCGGAAGTTATTTTTCAGAAGTGAAAGACCGTTTGGTCCGCCCGGGGCGGCTATAAAAAGCAGCTTGACATGAATTGTAAATGAGTGAATACTGTGGATCTGAGCGTCCATCGACACAGCACTGCTCCAGCCCTTTTTCTGCTTACTTCGGTTTAATACTGTCTTGTAAGCATACCTAAATGTTAATAATTCGGCTGCTTGCAGATGCATTTTTAGCGAGCTCTCTGTTTTCTTGCAGACTCAAAGGCCTTGAACTGTCAGTGTCTTCTCCCCGGAGCGCACACAGCATTCTGTATCAACTTTCTGGTTCAGCAGCTTTGATAATAATCTGACCTCACCTGTTTGGTTGACTTGGGGAGCTATGATTTTCATTCTGCATGCTGGGTGAACACCGCTGAGGTGGGAGGGAGTTTCATTCTGCAGCCAGAGCTCTGCTTTATTTCACAATGGGGATTTTGTGACAACGTCGTCGCCCGCAGCGTCGTTCTTTTATTCATTCTCATCGTGTTGCTCATCAATTAAAGGCCGGCATCCAGCTCAGTTCCTCCAGCTGAAAGGTCGCAGTGACACGGTGAACTTTGGCAAAAGTCAAACACGGCTCTGTTGGTATAAACTGAAGAAGCTTTAATGCATCATAGCAGCAGTAGTAAGAGCCGAGCGGAGCTGCAGCTGATCTATCTGCTGCGGCGTTTCAGAGAGCGGCTGACAGACCTGAAGTAGGTTATGTTTGCTCCTGCATTAATCCACTCTGAAGGTCCGGGGCACATCTGGCTCTGTTTGTGCCTCCGCTCCCTCCTGGAGGCGCCGTTTTGCTCATCGGGCCTCCTTCCCCTGCACTCGGCTTCACCGTCCTGACAGGACACCAGGGCAGCACTTTTTCCTTAAACTTTTCACTCCAAAGTACTCAACGTGTTCGTATGTTTGGTCCAGATCGGGAAAATGGTTCTAATTTCTATTTATTTAATGGTTGTTAAAGGGGAAGTATTAAACAAAATCCACTTTTTATATCTTTACATCATGTTGTAACGTTATTCCCTCCTCAAAACTGACCTTTTTTTGCATGTTTCCATGGCAGCCATTTTGGGTTTCTAATACAAAGCTCCGCCTGCTGCTAGCTCCTCCAGACTAGCAGCAGCAGTTACCAAACCCCTGGTGGAACTGAGCTTCTGCTGGGCTCCTAAGAGCCGTTCTGAACGGCATAATGGAGAAGTTTTGCTGTGATGAACTAATAAAAGGGGAATGTTGGAAACAGCAGGAGGTTCTTAAAGAGACAGGCATCAGATGTGATGATGAGGGGAAGTAAAGTTTCTTTTATGTTGTTTTTGGTGCAACTTTAAATAAATGTAAGTTCTTTTAACTGAAAGTCCCTCCAGTTTTTTAATTCACGCATATTTTAGATAATCCATTACTGAGTTTAATGAAAATTTTTAGCAAAAATAGATAAAAACATTGGATTTCAGTGAATGGTAACTTACTAAATGTTTGCCAGTTAATATCGGACATTTTCTAGAAAAAACAAAGTTTCTGAGCTTCAAAAGTTGAAAAAACTGAAAATTTCTAAAAGTGAAAAAGAAATTATTTATAAAGTTTTTTTTTACATTAATTTCACATTTTCTGAGTTTTTCTAGCAAATATTCAATTATTGGAGTTCATAATTGTTTTGTTTTTGTCTTTTTTAGAAATTTTCTGTGATTAATCAGAAAACTGGAGCTGGTCTCCAGTTTTCTGTCTACAGTGTCATCGTACATTCTCTGTTTTCAAAAGCAATAATGACAGATGTGGAATAAATAATAAAACTGTAGATGCATTAACACTCCAAACGCCTCGTCGGGGTTCCAGGCGCAGACTCGCCGCGGCCCGATGGATAAATGCCCCCCCGCTGGGCAGGAGGCGGGCGCTCAGCGGGGGGCAGGCAGAAGAACTTGTTCTGAATTACACCTGTGAGCGAGTCTGAAACTCGTTGCCTCGGCGCTTTCAGATTTATGAGCGCCTCTGCAGCCGCCGCTAACTCACTGGGAAAACACAGCTACAGAGAAAAAGCAGGTTTCCTCCACACTTTGCTCTGCTTTGTGAAGACGCGTGCACTTCCGCTGTCGTTCAGAGGAGGCTGTAAAAGTGAAGTGCTGCATGCGGCGTGCTGATCGCAGCGTCAGGCTGGGGGTCGAATGAGGGGCAAACTCTTCTTCACCCTGACATGTTCTGCCCTCAGGGAGACAAAGACTTTTTAATGTTTGCTTTGAAACATTTAGTGAAAAGTTTCACTTTAGATACATTTCATTATCATATTTTTGGATGAAAAACAGAAACCCAAAATAAAACCAGGGATAAAAGTGGATCTGCTGATTCAGTTCTTTGGCCGATCCGGAACCGATCCTGCTGCTGTTGTTCTGTTTGTCTCATCGGAGCTCGGCGGACTGAGCTGAATTATTCAGCGCTTCCAGCAGCGTCTCTCTCTCTTCGCACCGACCTACTTTCCATCAGAAGTTTGCAGGTTGGGTGGGACGGCTGGAGACGTGCGGCCCTGTTGGCCATCAGGCCCGGTTCAGAAGAACCGCCTGTCTACATCACCGGCCTCTGGCTGCCTTTAGGCTGAATAAAGCACCAAACCAGCTGCAATGGTTTGGACTTGTACTGACTGGATTTATGTTCCCTTTGGACCCGGTTGGTGTAAAAATACTAAAAAATACGATAGAAGTTGAACAAAGAGTTGGATTTAAACTCCCAGGAGGAACATGCAGGTAGATTCCAGTTAAAACAGAAAATGACATTTAATTCTGGTGTTTTATGTTAGATGGAGGAATTAAGCTGCTCCAGCAGAGGTCCAGCTCAGAGCAGGTCTGTTCTGGTTTGAGTTCATCTCTGGAGGAACTTTCTGCTCCTCCTGGTACTCCTGCAGGAATGACTGCAGGAGGAAAGTGAACCAGGATTTTGGTAAATTCATGAAGCCGCCCTCCATCGCTAGCGTTTGCAGCCATTTTTGATGCCCCCAAACTTCTGCATGGCTTAAACTCTGAAAACTCAGTTTTCAGGTTTTTCAAACTAAACTTTTCCAGATTCCATCACTTCACAACAAGCTTCAACTTGGATTTTATTTGGATTTTATGTGCAGAACCAAACCAAAGAGGCGCATAGTTATCACGCAGAAAGGAAATGATTCATAGTTTTCATATGTTTTTCTACAGATAATAATCTAAAGAGTGTATCCACATTAAAACTTAATAAAAACACAAACATTTAAATATAGATCTTAACATTCCTCTTGGAGAAAAGGGGAGACTTAAACTGTTATCTTTGTTTCTGGTTTTTTCCCAGACTGAACAACAGATGCCGAGCTCAACAAGAAACACGTGAAGAAATTCCCCTTCAGAGGGACGACAGAGAGGAAGCAGTGAGTTGAAGAATCGATGCTGTGATTTGTCTGTCTGGAAACCGGGTCGGATTATCCAACATTCAGGAAGATAAAACCCAGATGATGATGCACCTGCATCATCGTCTGGGTCTGACCTCATGTTGGCCTCAGTCTGTGAAGGAAATCCCTGCAGGAGGTTTTCCTCGCTGCTGCGCTGCCTGTTTGCAGCTTCTGCTAAAAACACTCAATAATAATCATCTGGTTCATCTAAATACATCAAATGAGAAACTGACTTAGTAAAACTTTTTCTTCTGAAACACTTGGAAATAGATAAAAGATTGTTTTATGATCGCAGACCTCTTTACTGACATACCTCTAAATAAAATCCAGCCCAACAAAATGCTGAATCAGTAAAAGCAGTTCAGCCCTGTTTGATGTGGGATGCTCTCCAAAGGCCTTGTCTTTATGGAAAAGTGGAAACAAAACTGTTGTTGAAGGAAAACAACAATAAATCCTGCTTAACGTTTGAGACACAACATGTAGAAGAAGGTGATCCGGTCAGCAGCCGCAAAAACTGCAAGATTTAGCCGAGATGTGAAACGATTAGCTTGATGCTAATGCTAATGAATTAGCTCCAAACGTAGCATTTAGTTCTGAACTAGCTAAAAATGTTTGCTAAGAGCTCAATTTTATTTTAGCTAAATATTTAGCTAAAATACAAATGAGATCAATAAATAAATCCCCATTTTTTTATTTTTTTTTATGACTGAACTACAGTTGAATGGTTCTGTGAATTAAAGCATGCATTAACGTGTTACAATGGCCTAGTCAAAGTATTAAAATATACCCAGAAGTGGAATGCACCATATTGTTGTCGAGGTTAAATGTAAAGATGGAGAAGCAAAGAGAAGCCGTCCGGACGCCTGGAGCTGCTGGTCAGTTCAGGGTTTAAAGGAAATAAAAAGGGAAAGTTGAAAAGTTTCTCTCTTATTTTTGATGTTTGTTTTTGGTGGCGGCGTTTTAAAAGCTGCAGCTCCGAACAGCTGATGACGCCGTCCGTCGCTAACAAACACGGCTAGAGGTCAACCTGTCCTCTGGTGGACGCATCTCCACCAGAGGACAGCATGTCGCCTCTCTGAGTTTTACCAACAGTCCGTCACAGTGAGTTAAATCTGCAGTAAGAGAAGCCGAGGCGTGATTTGGATAGGGGTCAAAGGTCGACCCAGACGGCCGTCACGCCTGTTATTACCGTCTAAATGAGACGAGGTCCACTGACGTGCTGCTGGAGACGCATCAGGGAAGGAAACGCTCAGGTCTGTTGATGCTTCACCTGAACAAACGTGGATAACGAAAATGATTTGTTGGAAAAATAAAAGCAGAGCTTTGTCCGGCGTAAATGTTCGGATCGCTCCAGGATTTACTCAGCGGCAGATTGGACCTGGATGAGAGCTGATGATTACATCCGTGTGTCACTGCTGAGTTTTATGGAGCTGTGTCGTTACGTTCTGGGTCTGTTCAGGAAGGATGGGCAGCATTCATTAGACCACCTGGGATCAGAGCGGCCGTGGCGTTTCAGCCGCGCAGCAGGGCGATTATCCTCCATGGCAACAACTTCTGCACTGATTCTAATGGAAATGAAGCAAAGATGTATCTGACTGCTTATCAGTGCAAACCTGGCTGCTATGTGACCAGATGGACAGTAGGTGGTGCTAGAGCACCTGGCCTTTTTCCTCTGGACAAACAAGGTGCCCTTCTGAAATCAACCACAAGCATCAGTGGATTTTATTGATCAAGCAGGACAAAGGATGGCAGTGAATAACTGATGAGAGGGAAACTTACACATAGTTTCTGATGCTTTTATTATTAAAAATCTGAAAAGTTTTTATATTTTTCCATTTTCTGAGGTTTTTCTCTACCAGCTTTCCTCATCTAAGAACTGGAACTGTCGCTTTTTTTCTTTTCAAAATAGTCCAAGCTCAGGATGAAGAACTTCTGTCAGTGTCAGTTTTCAAGACTGGCCTAGACATTACAAATCTCACATTGATTTAGAGCTGGACTTTGACTAGACCATCTTAACACAGCTCCATCCCAGTCTCATGTCGTCTGCACTTTTCCTTCCAGCATTGTTCATCTTCCCATCCACTGCTGCAGAAAGCATCCCCGCAGAATGATGCTGCCACCACCATGTTTGACACGGTGGTATTTTAATGTGTTTTGTTCTCGTTTGTTGCGCCTCCTAAATGAGTCGTGGCACATTTTCTTGCCACCACTTCTGAGAACTGAGATTAATTTATAATCTGCCAGTAATTCATTCCTTTGTGTCGATGTTTCACATAAATCCCAGTAAAATAAACTGGTGTGGTGTTGTGACGAAGCTTTACGTCCTTCCTCCACCACGTAGTGTTGAATAAAGATCCCCACTAATCATGGCACTCCAACTACTCCCCGCCTTCATCACAGGCGGCTAACTGAAGGTTATGGCGACCTTTTAGGGTCGTAAGCTGTCTGGACCGTTTCATGCTTGACCTTTCTCTCTCTGCCACCCAGAAGGTCAAATCAGAGCGCAGGAAGTGGCTGTAGGAAGTGACCTGCAGCCAGTTCCTGCAGAACGGCGTCTTCACATTTCCACCCGGAGTTCTCATTAAGAAGAAACCCATCAGAGTCTCCAAGTTTACTTTGACAGGGACACTTTTATCTTCCCTGCAGGAAATGCAGAAGATCGCTGTTGTTCACCAAACCAACACCAACTTCTGAGAGTTTTCCTTTTCAGCAAGTCATCGACTGAGAAGCACAACCTGACTGACAAGTTCCTCCTCACTGCCTTTGTTTGGAAAATGTGAGCCAGAGTTTAAAGCTTAATTACCCAGAAGAATAAAGGAGAAATTCATCAAGTCGTTTTATTTTTGTACCAGCAAACTGAAAATGTCCCTGTAAAGATTTACAGACTTCCAGCCAGAAGTTTACATACAGCCTCTGTGTTTTTCTAACATATGGTGGGACGAGATCAGATTTGGAGGGTCTGTAATTCAGTCCAGAGACCATTTTGCTGCTAAATTATTGAATAAATAAACACATGAGCTCGACAAAGATCTTTACAGTTTTTATTCAGGTTCAAGCATCAGCGTTATTCCAGCCTTTCAGCTTTTCGGTGTTTCATGAACTCTTCATCGTTTATGGAGCCCAGAAGAAATTTAATATCAATTTAAAAACAATGTGAAGCAGCAAAGAAGACTGAGATTTAAAGGGGACAAATTGTGCAAAATTCACATTATGCAGGATTCTGTAAAAAGCTGCAGGAAATGGAGGCTTATAGTCAGTAGAAACTTCCATTTGGATTTCTACGGTTTATAAAAACAGACTTAAAAAAAAGAAACACCCAGCAGTAATTTTTTTTTGGGTTGGTTGTTTATGTGTTTGGTTTTTTTTTAGTGTCTGAAAAGTGAGCCATTTCAAAAACCTCCAGAATATGAAATCACGAGACAGCAGGCACTGCTGATCACCTAGCAGCCCAGGCAGAGCTCCATCCCGTTTGGTCTGCTGCTTTCCTGCTGTACAATGGCTGCTGGAAGAGACAAAGTCTTTTGTTTTTTGACTTGCCATCCAGAAACCACTTCCTGTATTCTTGTTGGTTGCGCAGGAGGTGCGACTTCTGCTTTTCCAAGTTGTGTGGTTGTGTAATTGTGCATCTGTTTGCAGCCATTTTTTCATGCGTGAGTGTAAACGTTGAGTTTGAGGGCGTGGCCAGCAGCAGTTTATTTGGATTTAAAGTGACCATAAAACAGCTGAAAATATGCAGAAGTGAGCAGAATAAAATCTCTTTATCTGAGAATGATTTTATGTAAAAAAGTAAAAAAAAAAAAAACGTGATGAGCTTGATTTGCATCTTAACTTGTTGAAGGAATCGCAGCTGCTTTAAAATGTTCATTTAGAATAGCTGGTTTTGGGTGAGTTGGCACCGGTGTTCATGTCGGGAACCAGAGGAGAAAGTTGGGTCATAATGGGTGAAAGTCATGAGTTGAAGTCGGGCGTCTGCCCTGCTCAGGCTGCAGGTTGCAGACTGAGCCAGGAGAGACTAAACGTGTCGTTTGAAGGGCCGGCATGCTCAGGAACACGGTCTGCTCCGCCGGCTGAGTTTATTGTAAAATAATTTCTATGTGACACTCTGCCATTCTGCCACAGGAAACCCGGCATCAGTCTAATTACTGGGAACGCCGCCTGTCAGGAGGCGAGAGTCGGCACAAGCAACATGAAGGAGGCAGAAGCTGATTTCATTATATTTTCAGCTTTTTTAGGAGATCGAAGTCGCAGCAGATCTTCTTTACAGCCGCAGCATTTCTGTTTTATGGGTGAGATAAAAGCCTGAGACATGCAGCTGCTCACATGACTCATCTTGAGTCGCGTCCTTCACTGTGTCTTTAATTTGATGTCATTTTAGTATTTTATATGTTCGATGATAAATACTTGCATGTTAAAATCCCAGCAACTCTTTCAATCAGGAAAATGCTCTTATTTTAGAAACTTCGTCCTTATGTAACCCATTAGGTCAGTTGGCTGCCGTTGGCTCTGCGTGTTTTGGTGGATTCAGGTCCAGCTGATGTCCATCAGGATGCTGAGGAGCAGATGTGTCCCACGTTGATTCTGGATCAGCAGAACTGGCTCTGGATCTGGGTCATCTGGACTTCGACTGGCCCGAAACCGAATAAAAACGGACAAACTACGAGCAAACTGACCGTAAAACAGATGTTACCCTGAAACGCAGCTTCACATCACGGCCCTCTGTGCCTCTCGCCGGGTCTCAGCGCACTGATAAAACAAGAATAAACTACTTTACTAAATTTAACTCTAAGCTAAATATCTAAATACTTGAGCTAAATAATTACTTTGCTAACTTGACTGCTAGTTTCAAAGGTGCAGGATGGGATTTTTTTATTGTCAATTATGATTTATTCAAATAAAATAATGTTTTTTAACCAACTAAACTCATCCTGCTGTTTTTATCCTATTTAAAATACACTGAAAAATTCAGACTGCATTAGACATAAAAGTTACTATTTTATTATTTCAGTAGAATATTGGCAGTTAGTCAGTTCCGTAATGTTTCTGATCATTTGCAGCTGAGACTGAATGAAATAAAAGATAAAACAGACAATCCAATCTTCACTGCTTATGCTGAAGAAAATGCTGTGAAAAATTAAGTCCATTAAACGTTTGAAAGTCTCATTTAAGATGAATAAATATAACGAACTGGAGCGACTTATAACAACTAAATCTCTGCCTCATCGAATTACTTGTTCAACTGGACGCACAAATGATGACAAAACAGAAGCTATAAATTAAAACAATGAAAATAAAAATACGTTTTCAGGACAATCAAGTCCAGTCAAGCTGCCAAACTGACGTTTCAGGCCTTATATCATCTTTACTGAGTTATTTCCAGGAGGATCAGCAGCGATCAGAGCAGTGAAGATCCAAATGGTTCTCCTGACATTTACAGAGACAAGCAGAGGCTCTTTGTTTGCAGCTGTCAGAGCTGCAACAGAACAATGATTAAATCCGTCTTTTATATACGGAAAAATCATACATGATCTCACAAACACGCGTTTAACCAGGCAAACATCACTGCAGACAAGGTGCACAGAATGATTCCTACCACAGCTTTCAGTTACTGGGACAGGAACAAACTTCCAAACCTGGAGCATAAACAGCCTCTGGGGCTGCAGCAAAATTAATTCCTGTTGCTGCATTAAAAACAGGTTTTCCTGCTGTATTACCAATGAATATAGATTTCTACATCAAAGGAGATTTCACAATTCATGGAAGTGGATTTTCCTCCAGGGACAGGCAGCAGATGCTTAATTGCTTTTATTCTGAGTGTAGTTTTAATTAGACAGAGTGAATAATGAGCTGAATGTATAAAACGTTTCCTTGTTGTCATCCTGATACTGACCCAGGAAGCCATGAGATGAACTCAGACGTTTGTATTTCAGACGAGTCAAATCTTCCGTTTTTCTTCCACAACTTTTTCACATTTCCAGTTTGGCTCAAAGCAAGAGACAGTTTCACATTTTACTGTAAATTCAGATTCTTTGATCTACAACTTCAAATACCGTCTATCTGCCTGGGAGGAAGGAAAAAAACAACTTCATGCGGAAAAGAGGAACAATGAGTGCAGAAGCTGCATTCGTGGAGTTTCTCTGAAACACGAGAATTTTCTTCTGATTGAACTTTTTTGACACAAACGTTTCAGATTATCAAGCAAGTTTATCTGAGTAAATACAAGAAGCTGTTTCAATGTGTGTGGAGATGTTGGCTGCAGAATCAGACAGTTTTCCTGTAGATTTTCCCTTCGAGATCCTTCAGACGCTTTTACCTTAATGTTTGTGTTTTTATGTCTGAGCGTCAAATCGCCGAGGAGTCCTTGACACGGGTCAAGCTGCGCTGCACGTGTTTCTAATGTCTGCAGCCTAAAATACGGCTCTGCACAATGCTGAGTGGATGAAACGAGC
Source organism: Girardinus metallicus (assembly GCA_903067095.1). Classification (NCBI taxonomy): domain Eukaryota; kingdom Metazoa; phylum Chordata; class Actinopteri; order Cyprinodontiformes; family Poeciliidae; genus Girardinus; species Girardinus metallicus. The sequence continues at coordinate 24,260 of CAEGAE010048504.1, forward strand.
GGCTTTCATCACCACCTGCCTGCGTTAGTCGCTCAGCCTGGGCTGACCTTTCAGAGAGCGTAAAGGACTGGCTGGAAAAGGACATGAGCGCGAGAGGCTGCCAAAGGAGGATATTTACAGGCAACAGGTCACATTCCTAGTCAGATACAGTATTTTATACATAGAAGAAGAAGAAATAATCCATGGAAGCATCACTGGATTATCCACAGTGAGCTCATTAAACTGTTCAGCCATCATTCAGTTTCACCTGAGAGAAAATGTTTCATCCCAGAAACGAGGGGAGGCCGGCGCTCGACACCCCCCCCCACCCCGCAGATATTCATGTTTCAGCCTGTTTCTAATTATGGTGCAAAGTTTCTCAGTTTGTATGAAGTCACGTCAGATTTGTTTTTATGTTAACAGATTTAGAAAAGAATCATACTGTTCACTTTTTAACACCGGATGATGTGTTGAAATATTTCAGGTCGTGTAAAAACGTCATTCATCCACGATTGTGATGTTTATCATAAACCTGACGCTGCAGTCATGTTTATTATTAACATCTAACTCCTGCTTCCCTAAAAGTCACCAGACATGAAATAAATGAAGCTTCTGGTTTGGCTTAGAATTGATCAAATACATTTTCTGAAAGATAAAGTTTCATTTTTTCATTTTTCCTCTTATTTGTTCACCTTCTCTGTTAATGTTGTAAATAAATACAAAAAATACAGTTTTTGAATTGATCAGTTGTTTTGATGTATAAAACAATAGAAAATCTGTTTATAAATAAGTTTTTCATTTTACATAAACATCCTGAGGATCATTTTCCTGTGCGACGTTAAAGCAGCAGTGAAGGAAAACTCAGAATTGATTTTTTGATCCATTTCACAGAAACGTCACATCTTGTGGACATTTGAGACAAACTGAAATGTTTTGGCTGCTGCAGCATTTCCTGCAGGATCTGGAAAAGCTTGGAGTTTTGTTTAATAGTCATGTTTTTCTAAGGTAATTTCCCAATTCGCTCACGTTTGTAACGTATCATCAGCTCAGCCACATGAATATCTAAGTCCTCATGTAAGAGTGATGAACTGAATTAATTTGATAAATTGAACAGTTTAAACTGATCAATTTAAGACTTTATCTTTGGAGAAACCTGGAGTCCATGTCCGACCCGGCGGCGCTCCACGCTGGGTCAAACAAACAAGAAGTGCTGCGCCGCCCAAACACAGGAACCCAGAAAGACGTCCTTTTCTTGGATCAGCAATCCCTCCACCCCTAAAAAGTGCAACCAGAGCCTCTTTAGAAAGATTAATGACCATTGATCCCCGGCAGCAGACTGCTGTTTTCCTTCAGTCGGCATGAGCAGTAAAATTGTCATTACACACTTTCTGAGTCTTCAGGCTCCACCTCTGGCCGGCCCAAACGAGCCCAAGGACAGCGGCTGCTGCTGGCTCCGTTTCTGTTGGTCAGCAGACTCATGTTGTGGCTGCTGTTTGCACAGTGGAGCCTTTTCGCTGCTCTGTGGATTATAAAATCCTTCTTTTGTTGTTTTGTTTATAGCGGCTTTGAAGCAAAGTCCAACATGGTAGCATCTGATTTATTCAGAAAACTCAACAGCTTCGGCGCCTTTTCTTCCTGCTTCCGTTTGCAGGACTTGCGACCCGTGTTTGCGTTCTTCTGCAGAACCGGGCTGAACTCTTTCCAGCTGCTGCTGATGTGGAAACGGAGCAGCAGAGATAATTAAGGAGGAGTATCGTCCCTGGAACGCTTCGACTTTGGCCCCAAACTGTGTTTGATATTGAAATGTTGAAGTGAGACTGAGACAAACGTAACAGAGATGTTTTATTCTGCTCACTAAAAGATTAACAGCCTAATAAGGTTTGATGGAAATGAGCTGTTATATAATGATCCGTTTACGGCTCTGAACCAGCAGAGAGGCTGCAAAAATGATTGAACGTTTCTCTAATTGCAAAAATCACTTTTTCTTCCCCCACGTCACACATGATCAGCCCAAACACACTATGATCAATATAAAAATAGAGTTTCTGTATTTTTCATCCATCTGTTTCTGCTGGATGCAGGCAGCACATTAAAAACAGGCTCAACATGAAAAATCAGCAATAATTTCTGTTTTATGGAGCAAATTTTCACCGTTTCATTCACACCATTTTTGCCGTTTTCAACATTTCTTCTTTTTGCTTCCATTTCCTGTTTGCAGACTGTCCGTCTGTTTTGTTGGCTGTAGTTTTGTTTGCGTTCGACTGTTTCGCAGTTTGCATCAGCCGTGTGTTGCTGCGTCTTTCCACCTGTTGGCTGCTGTCATTTAATCGTGGAACTTTTTTTTTGCAAATTCACAACTTTTCAGAGAAATGCCAGGTTTTCTTTGTTTTTTTCTGAGCTTTTTGGCAGCAGTTTACTCGTTTGTGGTCTCGTTTTTTTACTCGTTTGTGGTCACTTTTTCCTGTTAAGGTCCCAACACTCTGCCGTAAAAGTTTGCTCAAAATTTGAAGACTTTTGTATTTAGTCTATTTATTTATGAGTAAGTTGTTTCATTGAGAAAGCCTCAGTTTCCACTGGAAGATTGAAATTGATTGAAAATATTCATTCATTCTTTTGCCACAATAAACATCCAGTAAGTCTTTATACTCAGAACTAACATTGATTTAATTGGTTCTTATTCTCTCGGTGATAAATCTTTGCCAACCTTTAGATGATCAGATGTTTGAAGCCGCCTTCGTCCTGACGTCAGCCTGAGTTCATGTCGCGTCCAGATGAGCTGATGAAACTCAGAAATTGACCTGCAGTTGTGACGCCGTTGACCCGGTAACCGGCAGCGGTGTGTGGATTAGCTTCCCATAAAACCAGGAAGAGGAAAGACGCTGTCGCCGCAGCAACGCTCGGCTGGACGCGGATCATTCAAGATCAGCTGCGTCTCAATTAGCCGATAACATCTGTTCACACGGCGCCCAAACGTTTACGGCCTCATCCTGATGAAGATGGAGAAGCTTCGTTCTGCTGCAGAAAACAAGCGACGAGAAAAGAATCGATGCGTTTGGCTGATGTCAGCATTTAATTTATTCCACAACAATAATTGCTGAAAGTGACTTTGAAGAACAGAAGCTAAAACTTCATGGATGGATGTCATTACATTCACGTTCTTCACTTTTTATGACAGATTTACATCCAGGTTTAGCTCTGGCCTTTGACTAGGCCTTTTGCAAACATTTAATCTAAACCTGCTGCAAATGGACCTTCTGCCATAGTCTTAGTCTAAAATGGATAACTAGTTATTTTGAATAGAAATATAATTACAGATGCAGGTTTTATCATTTACTGAATTTCCCCACCAGAAAGTGGCAGTATCATGTTTTTAGATTATTGTTCTTGTCATTAGGTTGAGGTTGAGTTTTGGTTTGTTTTTTTTACAAAATTTTCCACAAATATCAACGTCCAGTAGAAGAAAATGTGTCCATTCTGACAAAAACAATCTTTTCTTTTGTTTTTTAAATGTCAAAACCAAAATCGTTTTCCTTCCTCTTGACACTTTGTCTCATTATTTTCTCATTAAACAATGAAAAACGTCATAATTCAGAGGACGAGCTCCATAAACCATGACACTTCCACCTCCGTGTTTCAAAACTCGCATCAGGTTTTTTCCTGAAATGCTGAACATTTTGGTTTGATTGTCATTAAGTTTCAGATTAATCAACAATCATCATCATTGATTTTCCTCACATGAACGTTAAACTCGTTCAGTTTCTGATTCTGTAGCAAATTTCACACTTTTTGTATATTTTATTAAACGAATACCTATTTTTAAAAAAAAATACAATATTTTTTTTCCACAGATTGTCCAATTTTTTCACACCATCATTGGTTTGTATTTCTTCAAATCGCTGCAGCGATCACTTTCATCCCTCATAAAATAGAAAGGGAAGTCAGATGAAGTCATCTCAAAGAGAACATTTGCTAACTTGTGTCTAAAATTGTTGAAGGAAACCTTTAAGAGTCAGTCGGCACATCGCTGGGGAGGCGCTGGAGCTCTGCTGCTGTTTTCATCCACAGCTGAACATTTTTCTGCTGCTCTGGGATCCTTTGCATCAATTCAATTTATTTCAGTAAACGGACCAATTCATCAGGGAAATTTGGTTTGTCGTTTGTGTTTTTCGTCAAGCGATTTTCCACCAGTACAAATGGATCCCCGTCGTGCAGACACCTTGGACCTGCTCAACGTTTGGTGCCGTTTTTGTTACACGATGGCGGGGAACTGCGATCATTAAAGTGACCGGCTGTTTGCTGTTGAGTTGGAGGTTAAAGTTTGTTTACTGTGATTTATTTTAGGTGACAGAAAGAAAGTAGCAGAAGTTTTAAAAACCCTCCAGACGTCATCATGTCATCCTGACAGTCAGGATTCTTCTTGTTTCATCGGCAGTAATTAATCACCGCTGAAACAATGTGTTGGCCTGGATCGCCACGGCGACGCCTGGGGGCACGCGTTGCCATGGTGACGCCTCTGCAGCATCCAAGCCTGTCATCCCGGCATGACATCTGCTGGCACCCAGCAGGATTCAGGCTTCTGCAAAATGACCTGATTTAGAAAAATCTCATCCCTGAAGGTTAATAAAGAAATAAAATCTGTTGTCTCAAGAAATTAAAGCATTTTAAGTTGAACATAAAAAGTGTTTTAAATGCAGAAATGTTCTGCTATGTCAGCAGTCTGACCCACAAATCGAGGATTAATCTGTTCAATTAAAATCTGCATTTTGTGTTTATTTCTGTCACCTTTGACTATTTAAATTGGTACAAAACAAATATTTCATAAATTCAAGAATATTCTACATAATTGTACCTACTTCATGTCTTTTTAAAATCTGTGACAAATTTGCAAAAAAAATATGAGATGAGGGAGGAGTGAAGACTTTTTGAATCCAGCCAGATATCCGGCTGCGTTTGAGTTTCTACTGGGGCGTCGTGGTTGTTGGGGTTGTAAAAAACAACTTTGAGCTCCTGGATGCTGCGTGTGACACTGAAAGTCTTGCTGCTGACCTTAACAGCGTTTTAATTAGTGGCTTATAATGCTGCTCTAATCACACTGGAGTAGTTTTCCTCCCTGGAGTCGACGCAGCGTCGCCGTTACATAAAGATCAGCTGGACGCTGAACTGACACGTTCACAACGCAGCAAACCACAAACTGACCTTTAAGTTTCACTCACCTGAGACCAGGTGGACAGGAGGCGAGTCCTCCGATGGCGTCTGTAGCGTCTTTTGATTATTAAATGTGTCTCTTTATTGTTTAAAACAACTCATTCTTACATTGTTTTACGTTTCCACCTCAAATTTTTATGTATTTTGTAGGAATTTTATCAGGGGAAATGTAATAATTAGGTAATCAGATTAATTATGATTAATCAGTCAGAATAATCGATTACTACAATAATCATAAGTTTCTTCCCTGGATTTTATATGATAGGTGTAGTACAGTATAATTTGAGATAGAATGGTCTACTCAAAGTAACCGAACAGGCAATCCATGGCCATTCTTTGCAGCATGTTTGCTCTCGCTGAACATTGAAGTTAAAATCTGATTTTATAAAGTGTTCGATATTCAAGCATGGCACAATTTTCTGAATTTTTATTTATTTTCAACCGTGATCCAGTTTGTGGGTCATAATTAAGATCAAAAATAAAATCAAAATAAAACAACCTTGTTGAAAGAAATTTGAAAAAGACCTGAAGAAGGTACAAGTATGTAGAATATTCTTGAATTTATGAAATATTGAATTGTGAGGCTTGCTGCTCTGCATCCTGTCTTAGACAGACAAACCTTTAATCTGTTGTTTAGTTTTCATAAATGCTACAAAAAGTCACGACTCTCCGAAGTCTCCGGCTGCTCCTCTCCTTCAGCGTGTGGAGCCACCAGGACGCTGACGGCCCGCCGCCTCGCATTACTCTGATTACTGAGGTCTGACCATCAGCACTCAGAGGTCAGGGCTTCAGGAAACTCCCAACACATTCTAGCTCTGCATGGAAAAGAGTTTCATGTTATTCATATGCAACTTCTCCAAATAACAACTCTGGGATCCAAATTGTCCAATTTCAACATTTTTTCCCATTTAAGAGCTTCCATCAGATTTGGTGAATCAAGTGAAGACAATAAATAGCTTGAAGTAACAGAAAACAATGTTGTCATCATTTATTATCCAACTTCAAAGCTGCAGCAACAAACCAAAAATATCCAGTAATTTAGGAAGATGGAAAACAGCTGAGAAAAGTGGCTGTTATGGGATCAACTGCCTGTTTTTGTTTTCTATCATTTAGAAGCTTGTTTGGTGAAGTTGTTAAAATTAAACTCCAGGGTTGACGGTGACATTCCCCGCTTCCTGCCTCGCCATCGCTAGCCTCAAAGTAACAACAAAGCCTGATTCATGGCGGCTCTGCAGGTTAAAAGTGAGTTAAATAATGAGCAGAGAGGCTGGAGAGGAAGATCCCCAACAGATGAAAACGCTCAGGTTTGTGGGGAATGTGTCGAGTTTAAATGAGTTTCCTAAAAATCCGGAGCAATAAATGAGGTTCTGATAGCGAGCGTTTGGGAGCAATAAAAAAGTCCGGAGATTATCCAGAGTGCGTTAGCTGGTGCTCTGATGAAAATTAGGATAGATTATATTTCCCCTGTTAGAGCAGATTTTATATTAGATTATCAAAATCATTTCAGTTTGATAAATACTAGAATGGGTCATTTAATACATTCTGCAATTCAATTCAACTTCAGTTTGTTCAACAAAACTGAAAACATAACAGCTGAAATAAAATGATGCAAACTGGAGAGTAGAAGGAGAAGAAAGTGAGGAAAAGTCAGTTTGTGCTTTTTAACAGAAAAAGTCTGGATTTGTTGCTACTAGTTGCTTGAAAAAGTCAATGGAGGATCTGAAAAGTTGCTAAATAACAAACTTGCTAAATTTGATGTTCTTCTTTCAACATGGACACGCCCCCTCCACGCAACCCCAGCGTGGGCCACGCCCCCTCCACTCAAGCCCTGTGCTGGCCACGCCCCCAGTGTCCGCTGGCTCCGCCCACTTCAGTGGAATCTGTTTTGTTTTGCTCTAACGGAGGAATTAGTTAGACTTTAAACTCTGCTCTGAACCGGAGCATCGTCCTTGTAAAGTTTTTGTAGATTTCAGGAACGATTATTTTGACAAACCGGATCGTTTCCTACGTTTCCAATCCAACGCAGCTTGTGGTGAACATTTTATTGCCACTTTCTGCTGTTTCCTTGCTGTTTCACTCCAGAGGCAGACCAGCATCCTGACCCACCACTGCTGTAGGTTTGGATGTTACTTCCTCATCTTTAATCTGAAGAACAAAACGTGATTCTCCATAGATTTGTTGGAGAAAAAAAAAAAAAACACAGCTGAAGAAATTTTAAATTTTTCAAACACACAAAGTTACTGTACTCTCTAAAAATGTCGGAAGACCTTGAGATGAGAGATAATCTGCCCGTTTGTCTGGAGGCTCTGAAGCTGCGACTTCGCTGTTGGGCCTGGAGGCATCATCAATTATTGAGCGAGGTTTTCCTGCAGCGATCTGTTCTGCGGCCCGTCATGGCCGCGGACGGCATGAAGCTGCTGCTGCTTCCTCTGGAGAGCCAGCTGTGGTTTTCCTTCACCTTCACAGTGTTTCTGGAGCAGAAACGCCAAGGGAAGGAATCAGATCTGCTCTCTGATTCTCTTTGTTGCTTCTGACAGGGAGCGAAAGAGGCGAGGCAGGAAACACCTGACAGACACGCTTTGAGTTTCAGATGCTGCTTTTCCTTCAGGGAGCAAACAAAATGTCAGGAGGATCATCAGCCAGTCTCAGCATCATGACCGCTTCCCACATGCAGCATTTCCACTCGTTATTTACATGCTTCGGATCTCATTGTTTTGTGCTCCACTGTCTGCCTGGCTTATTTATTTTGTTTTCTGTTGGTTTATGTAGTCTTATTGTTTTGCATTATTATAAATTTTTTAAGACATCAAGACTCACAAACAATCCGATCACAACTGCACTTTCCTTTGTTTGTATTTTCTTTGTTTTTCTTCCTTGATGGTTCACGTTGCAGCTTCTTTTATCCTTGTGTGATATTTTAAAATTCAAAAATATGAAAAATTGAAGCGCTGTGAATACTTTCTACAATCACATCCGTCTCTGGAAAGGTTCAATCTTATTTCTTCCATTGAGACCAAACTACTCTCACTGTTTAGTGTCAGCAGCAGTTTACTGTTCAGTTACTTATCATTAAAATCAGTTGTTTACATCTCATTTTTTTAAGGACATTCATGAATCCCTGAAATTGTTGATCGACCTAACTGACCCTTTTCCAGATTTTAGCTGCCTTTCCGTGATTAAAAGGCAAAAATGAATAAATATGAATAAATAAAAGCAAGCTTCTCAAATACACTTCATTGTGATTTATCCTGTTGACACAGAAATTAATAGTAATAAAGGCGTGGTTGTTGAAACACCCCACTGTAGACACCAACACTGTATTAATGAAGCTGCATAATGACCACCCAGCTGCAGTTTTCCCATAAATCACTCAGGCGGGTCAAACTTTTAGTTCCGCTAACGCTAAAGTCCGACACCAACACGAAACTTAGCAGAAGCTAATGCTAATGTGCTAACTTCAAACTGTAACCCCTGACATCAGGGGCAAAATAATTTAGTGAACATTTATATAATTGTATTTATGTTTATGTTTTGTTCTCTAATTTCCATTGTTTTGTTTGTTTGTTTTATATAAAGTTATCGGGAAAAATGAGAGAGAACGTAACTGTGGCACTTCAAAATAAGAGCACAAACCTCTATTTTAAAAATCCTTAAAGAGACGATAACAAAAAGTTAAACACAGAAGTTTATGCTTTGTTCAACTGAAAGTTTACAAAACAGCAGTTAGCATTTAAAAAAGTATCTGGAAAAAGTAATTCTGGGGAAGCTAATTATGCTAAATGTTTTCAAAGTTAGCAAAAACTCGGGGCGAATAAAAACTGGTGCACTTACATAAGTTCATAACTACCAAAAACATGAATTCAACTGAGAACCTGAGACCTGAAATACTGTTTTTAAAGTTGAGTCGTGTTTTGAAGAAGTAAAACTCATTAATTTATTGAGCAGGAATGTAAGGAAAGCCTATTCTTCACTTTTATCATTTTTTATTTCTAAGAGCATTTTCAGTATCAGCTAAATCAATCTTCAGTAATTTGTTTTCATATGTTTTGTAGAACTTAAATTTGATAAACGTTAAATTTATGCGAGAATATTTAAAATCTCTGCCTGGCCTGTTTATTGCCACTGGTGATTTATTGTTTGGTAGATCTTCCATATTTTTATGCAGCACCTTCTCAGTTTGGCCTTGCAGTTGTGAGGCAGTTATTTACTAAACTGAAAAATGGTCTTAAGGTGGAATTTTAAATTATAGCCCCAGGAAAGCAGGATTATCTGGACTTTTTAATCCACTTTAAGAGAAACAGTTCAGGTTTCCTGTAACATTTTCAACCCCAACAATCTGAAAAGTCTAGATTGATAAACAGATTTATTGCAGGAAATTTAGCTGAGCAGCTCCGACTCTGTCAGTGTGACGCTAACAAACAAACCCAGTGAAATGGAAGGATTGATTGCTGAGGGTTTCTCTCCACATGAAGCCTCTTTACCTGGTGGATAATTAGGAAGAGAGCGGATCCTGGAATCGAGCGCCAGAGCAGCTTAGAGAGGCTGTAATTGTTTTCTGTCGATTCTGTGGCCTGTTGACCGCAGACTGTCCAGCCGCACTGGTCAAAACAGGTCTAAGGTCCCAGTGAGCGTTGGTGGAGCCAAAATCCTGAACAGGAAATAACATTATTATGTCCGAACTAAATGCTTCACGCAAGATTTCAGACAGAGGAACAAAAGGAAAGATTAAACAAATTTCCCAAAAACAAATGATCACTTGTGGAGAAGTTCAGGAAGAGCTGCTCAAATAGTTTAAATGAAAATGATAAGTAATGCAACAAACCACAACGGTCTGGGTGTAGATGCATCACACAAGACTCCACTGCTGAAGAAAAATCCTTTTGAAATGCATTTGAACAATGTAAAAATATTAATAACAACAAATAAATAAACACCATTTAGACCAGCTGGCAAGACTATGAGAGTGTTCTTAAATGATGAGAATAAAGACACAATATTACCATAAGAAAACTGTAAAATTACAAGATTATTTTCGGATTATTACAATTTTATTATTTTAGAAGGAATCCAGGGATGTTAGTGTGGAACAACGTGCTGAAAGAAATCACAGCAGAATGTGATGAGGGAAGCTTCAAGTTGAATACATATTTCCCTATGATATTTTATGACCTGTTACATAATTTACTGACATCTATGCTTTGATTTCTTTACTGCTCTGTGTAGTTACAGAGTTTTTGTTTCATTTTTCACTCTGGACATCAGATTTCCAGTCTTCCTGGTGTATTTTTACGGGTTCTGTTCACTGTCCTCCAAAAGAACTTTCTATATTACCGGAAATCTCTCTAGAAGAAACGTAGCGATTTCCTTGAGTGCTAGCGCCATCTGCTGGTTGTAATAATTACACGGATTTTACGATCAGAATCAGGAACAAAATGAATCTCTCCTCCTTCATGCTGTCAGAAAAACATCAACACTGCTAAAGAAAAAAACCCTGAAATAAAATCTAATTTTTATATATATTACAGAAGCCTAATTTAGACAGAAGTTAAAAATGCAACCTTTAATTTATTCATTCTGGTTGGAATAATCCAAATAATAAGAAGTATTGTGTGACGTGGGTGTTTGAAACAGGAAGTCAGGATTATTAATTAGAAGTATGAACTTTCACCACCATGTTTGTTTTGTGTTCACAGCGTGAGAGGAAGGAGGGCGACTTCCTCCTGAGGCCGAACCGCCATCTTGTTAACGCAGACAGAACGCCAACGTTCAGAAGAACGACTCAAAGACGGCCATCTTTCTTTTACTGCAGGTCAGCTGCTTTGGTTGTGCAGACGGTTGCCTTGGCAACTCACTGGAACTATGTTATGTGTTCAGATTATCTGTCCAGATGATTACATTTATATTAACCTCTGAATTTGTATCATTCTTGAACTGTGGTTGTGGGCCGCACTAAACCAGGCCAGGGTCCACAAATGGCCCCCAGGCCACCCTTTGGGTACCTTGTGCTCCTTTTAGTTGCAGATTTCATATTTAATTTGGGGGTATCAGAGTTAAGACATGCAGCACTTTTACTATATTAAAAATAAAAACACTTGTTCTGCTCTTTGTGTTGATCTAGTTCATAAAATTCCAGTAAAACTTTCTGAAGTTTGGCGCCGACATCGCAAAATGTACAAAAACCGCCTCATAACCTTTTCTCTCTTTTTTTTTTTAACATTACTGGTTTTATAATAGTCCAGATTTGTCAACAAGAAGAAGGCTGTGTGTTTAATCCAGAGCAGGATCATTAAAGATGTTTTTCAGGCTGACTCCTGGGTGGAGTCTGTAAAATCCAGGATCGGTTCCTGCTGGAGGAAAGTTCCTGAGTCAGAGAAACCACAGCTATGTGCCGGCCGGCCGTGGCTGCAGCACATGGATCCTCCCCTCGTCTGGAAGCTGTTGGAGTTTTCTACCAGATGTGGGAGTCTGGTTTCCTTAATGACACCCTGGTGCATGCTGGGAGCGCTGAGAAGCCAGTCTTTGTGACGGAGCTGCAAAGAAAGCTGGGCGGTGTTGAAATGCAGCAGCTTTTTCTGGTGTCCAGTTTTCTCAATTTTTCCTTTAAATCCAGAAGTAATGATTGGAAACTCCACAGTGAAACTTCTGGGACACACAGATCTACATTCACAGCGTTCGCTTCAACAACAGGTCCTCTGAGTTGGTCATCCTGCCCAGCTGTCTGCCACGCAGCGCAGAGCCGCGCTTACTGAAACTTTGCAAACTGCTTTTTTTTTCTTTCTCTCTGTTCTTTTGGACAGATTTGTCTTTAAGTTTCCGAAACAATGTCTGGGAAGCTGAAGCGTAAAAGTTTTCATCTGCAGAAGTCACTCACATTTACCTCAAAATCATGGGAAAAAAATATCCATAAGAAGCAAAAGTAGATCAAATGCTGGGAGAGCTTGTCAAGACAACCAGAGAGAATCCATGAAGTCCAGTTTGAAGCAGACAACGAAGATGAGACAAAAACTGGTTTTAAAGGGGAAAACAAAATGATTTGGTGGAAAAATAACCCTTAACATCATCCTGAACCCACAGTGGTGGCAGCATCAGGCTGCAGTTCTTTCAAACAACTCCAAACATCCAGCTGGAGATTTTATGGATGGCTTAGATCAGATGTTAGAATGGCCTAGTCAAAGTCCAGATGAACGTCTGTGACTTGAAAACTGATGTTCTCCATCCAGCCTGTCTGAGCTCCGACACAAAGAATGGAGAAAACATCTGTAGATGTTTAACAGACCTGGACCAATTCAAACATTTTCAGAATGTAGAAAAAATGATTTTTCTTCCTCTTTCCACATGAAATCCCCATAAAAACATTTTTCAGGAAAAGTTTAATAAATACATTTACAAGCGACTGAAATCAGATTATTTCCCCTTTTGGTCTAAAGTGAGAAATGCTGGTTCTAAAGTGAAAAGTGTTTCTGACTCGCAGAGGCAGAAGGCGGGGTTTTCTCCCGGGGGTTCTGGCCCAGCCGCCTTATGTAACAGATCCTGATGGCTGTTAGGAGGTTCAGGCTGCGGCTCTGAGCTGCTCCTGTGGACATGCGGGGACGCTTCCAGCTGTGCGTCTGCAGGAATGTCCTCAGCCACATCTGCTCCGGCGGATCTCCGTCTTTAACCCGCTAGGACGCCTCCAGCGCGGCCTGAGGGGAGACTCGGAAACAGGAGTTGGTTTTTTGGAAGCGATGGGAAGCGGAAGCAGCAGAGGGAAGAAAGTTGCACCTGCGTGTGTCAGCGAGGTGAGGCTGTCCAAGGCAGGAGCAGCTGGTGTCCATCCATCCCCGCAGGCCGGAGGGCCGTTCAGCCAACACACGGTTCACTGCGCGCAGCCGGAGAGCCGCGGCGAGGGGGCCCACTCTGACGAAGACACGGACAGACGGGGGGCTCCGGTCAGGAAAACCCCGCCAAGGAGAACGTTCACCAGGTCCAGGACATACGGCCTGTGTCCCTTCAGCGGGGGGGACACGGAGGACGAGCCGGGCTGCCCGCCACAGCTGGAGGAGCCACGTGTCCCACGGAGCGTGGATGTAAACAAGAGGAGCGACTGCGTGTTTACGCACAGGAAGCAAGTCAAACCTGCAGGCTGCATTCATGTAAGACTGAAGTTCTCTGACAGTCACACAGAAAACAGTTTTATAAAGTTAAAGAAACAATTATTATTCAGCTCAGTAAAAGTTATTAACCGCCTGAACTAACAGAGCGAGTTAGACACCAAGGCGTCATTTTAATTCATTTATTAATGTCACAATTCAAAACCAAATATTTAATTAGCTAATGTTTCAGTTTGGAACGAAATATTTGACTATATTGAAAAATATTTAGCATTTTAATTAAAAGGAAACACAACATTTGATTAGCAATTTAAATCTGTAAATAATTATACAGCTCCAAACTAAATGTCTTTGCTTTTTAAATAAAGGGGACAAATATTTAGTTAGCAAGAACTATATTTAGTTTACACACTAATATTTAGATCCATATTAAGTATTTATTTAGTTAGCTAGGTAAATATTTAGTTAGAAAACTAATCGTTTCACTCCAAACTAAATATTTTTTCTTGCTCAGAAAAAACTAAATATTTAATTAACAAGCTGATTAGCTTCAAACTAAAAGTAACTAACTAGTGACATCTGAAGATAACCGGTTTGTTTTATTTTGGGGTATTAGTGTAAGTTAGTGTCAATTTGGATGCATCCAAATGCATTTTTAATGTATTTTTAAAATCTTGAATCAAGACGTAATGACTAACTAAACTAAATTAACTAAACCCCCAAATCAAATGTATAAATTGGTCTTTAAGCTGCTAACTTTATGTTCCTGTGTAAATTGTGACGTTTTTGTGTAAATATGTTTTATTCTGCAATATTTGGCCTAAAACTGTCTCTGTGCTGCCCCCTGTGGGTTGAACAGTGGCTACTGCAGTCAAATTTTCCTATTGGCTAAAGTTTAGTTGCACTTTAAGGTAAATTTATGAGCTGCTCTGTGTTGGTTTGTCATCCAATCCCAGTTAAATAACTTGAATATTGTCTTTAGGTATTCAGGGTGTGATAAAAGTTTTTCATTAATCTGCTTCAATCGCTGTTTTGTCTCGTTTGTCCTCTAAGCCTGCGACCCAGAGGTTCTCAGCAGGAGGAATGTTCTTGGAAAGCGCGCCGGCGTTTGATAAACAGCAGTAAGTGGACAGCTCTCATTAATCATTCATATCTGAGCTCAGCGGAGGATGAAACAAGCGGTGACCAGATCAAATTCACCGTAAAGGGATCAGGACACCAGCAGGAGGCCATTAACCCGACAACTGGTCCAGTTAAACAATAACGTTTCGCTTTTAATCACCTTTTAATCCACTTCCTGCAGGACGTCTGGCGCCTCCGCCGCCATGCCCGTCATCCTGTACGACGGCTCAGAGGAAGAGCTGATGGACACTATTGAGCGGGAGTTCAGCTGACTGGTCAGCAGAAGTAAAGACAACTAGCTACAGTTTTACATAAAGGCATTTGGGGTCCATGTAACCTGACCCTCTGGCTCTGGCAGCCTTATTTAACAGCTTGAAGCCTGTAATTGCAGCAGAGACTTGACCTGCTGCCAGGAGGCGCAGTGTGTCGCCGCGCCGCAGTGTGAACAGACGCAGACCTCCCTGGTTTGTCATGTCGTCCCATTACTCCCAGCAGTTTCCCTCAGAGCCTGCGTGTTTGTTTCCTACGGTTCCTAAACTTCCTTTTAAATCAGGAAATGAGCGACCGCAGAGAACAGGCCCCTCTTAAGACTTTGCTTAGTCAAACAGTTTTTTGGGTGCAATGCTGGACTTTAAACTGTCCTGGCTCCTCTAGGAAAGAAAATGTTTGCTTCCAGTATTTCCCCGACCCGTTCCTGCACTTTTTCAGACAGATTGTGGCACCAGAACGATTTGCAGCCTTAACAGCTGCATTTCTGCTCCACATTTCAGCCAAACATGAGAGAATCTGCTGCCACTCGGTGGTTCAACGTGGAGCTGCACAAGTCAGACGAAAAATGTAGTTTGTTTCTGTTTCATGCAAAATAAAATAAAAAAATCTAAGGAAACATCAGTCTGTGTGTGAATAATCTCTATGAAATGATTTTCAAATATCTTATTTAATAAACAGCCATGACATACACAGAATATAACTGCTTGGACACAAACACTGTACAAAATAAAACGTATATCTGTAAAATAATCAAATAAAACCCCGTAAAATATATCTGCACAGTGTGTTTTCAGATTTAACCCAGTCACCGTATATGACATTGTGCTGCTTTGGCATTTTTTTGAAGGTTTAGCTGTTGCTCTGCTTCTTTGAGGGCCGGTAGAAAGAAATCCTCCTCTGCAGAGCCTTCAGCAGCTTGGGAGGGAGAAGAGGAAGCTGCTTTCTCAGCCTCTCCAAGGTCCTCACATTCTTAGCAATGTAATCCTCACAAATCCTGTCAGGGACCAAAAAAATGTCAAACAATTACATTTCTATATGGAGAGAGAAGTTTTCAAATTCCAAACTGAAGTTTCCAGCATTAAAACCGTTGAACGGTTAATGTTGTCTGTCATGTCTCCTTCATGTCTGAATCACTAACTAAACGGCTAGTTAGTTAGTTAGTTAGTTAGTTAGTTAGTTAGTTAGTTAGTTAGTTAGTTAGTTAGTTAGTTAGTTAGTTAGTT
>CAEGAE010048505.1:0-15353 GCA_903067095.1 Girardinus metallicus
TGTTAGAGGAGGCCATGCTGGTTTCACAGTGAAGCTGCCGGACAGACGGGGGTTTCCCCGAACTCCTCGTCCTCCTCTACAGTTCACAGGGCTATACTTGGAGCCACATTAGTTTCACGTGGAAGAAGGCCAGCTAAAATTAGATTGTGTGTCATGCGTGGCGGCTGAGAAAATGCTGAGAAAACACAAAGGAGGAGGCCACAACATGTTGCGTCAGTCAGGCTTGCCGTAGTGTTTCAGCACGGGGCGAGCCCACCCAAACGCGAGCCGCCCATCGTGTTATTTGACAAACTGTTACGACACCACCGCGTGTAGTGACATCACAGATGGCAGCTTAGGCAGGGGTTTAGAGGGCCAGCATGGCTTTTTTTTACTCTCTACATGTCGGTACATTGTGGTGAACCAGATATATGGAAAGTAATTGTTATATTTAATCTTTAGAAGAGGAAAAAACAACAACAAAAAAAAACCCTTAAATCCTGCTGCAGCTTCCAGCCCATCTCTTTATGTCAACATGCCAGTGTCATGTGAGATCATATTACAGCCCGAGTCGCTAGATGTCAGGCTAGAGCCAAATGGAGCAGGCATTAACTGTGTGTGTGTGTGTGTGTGTGTGTGGGGTGTAGGCTTGTGTGTGCGGGTGCATGATTGTGTGTTAACGTCTCCGTCTTGTGATCGGCTGCTTCTCTGCAAGTCTTGCTCTGATTCTGCAACATCACTGACAGCCAGAGTTTCCGAGGTTTACAACACCCGCCGGTTAGTGGGTGAAAACTACAATGAATGCGCAAAAAAAGAAAAAGACACAATAAACTCTTAACAAATGCACAATCAACCCTGTGATCACATAACTCAAACACAGTATTAATAATGAACTTCTTCCCCCTTCTCTATATCTGCGGCTTGCCCCAATTACAAGCATGCACCTGCTCCTGGATTAGCTTGTTATCTCTATTAGTCTTCTTCAGACAGGCGCGCGCGTGGCGGCGTGCTTGCGTGAGCGTTTGTTTAAACAGGTGTACTGGGTGTACCTGTAATCTTATCTGATGTGTGAGAAGCAGCTGTCAGGTAGCTTTCCTACCTGACAGCTGGAGCCGGGGCTGCTGCGGCCCTCGTCGGGCCGGTGCCGCCGCTCCGCCTGAGCCGTGACTTTACCTCAAACTACGCCTGCCTCCTCCTTTGTCTCGGCTCTGTTGATGCCTAAAGGGACGGTGTCACTACGAGGGGAAGCCGGCGTGAACAAAGCGGATCAGCAGGAAGAGGGGAGCTGAAGAGGTGACGGCGATAAGGGCACTTCCATTTTCAAAGTGCAATGCGACTGTGGCAAATTTGAAAATCTGTATATTAAAAGCAGAATTGTGGATTTTCTTTAGGTGACGGTCTGTCAAAAACGTATAAGAAGCTTACTATCTTACACCCTTGGTGTCTGCATTTATAATGAATCCAGATTATTTGGTCTCTGGGGCTAAAGACAATTGTTAGTCCAAGGCGGCCATGAACTGAGTGAACTTACAATCTCAAAGCAGTTTCTTCAAATTCAATTTTATGAACCTTCATAACTGTGCGTATTGTCCATTTAAAAAAAAAACCTAACTGATAACCATTTACATGGCAAATAGAGGTAGGAGGCATTGCATCACTAAGTATCTTCCTGTCTGAAACAAGTTCTAAGTGCGAAACATTTAAATTGTTCTGCACAGAGTACAGCTCTAATAGACATCAGACATCCATCAGATATTTACTCTGACAGGAAATGCTTTGCATGTTCAGTTTTTAGTGAATGTTTCACACAGGAAGGTATTTTGTGAAGCACCACCTCCAGCATGAATTTCCAGTGTAAATATTCGACGTCGGTTTAAATAACCCAATTCAACTGTGATGACAGTGGCAGAAAGTTTACTGAATCTGCTGTTACTTTAAAACAGCTGTGCGTGACTTTGGCCATGGCACTTCCTGGTCTAGCTGTTAGCTTCAGTCTTCAGAACAAACTAATCTGGATTTATTTAAACAAATGACTGCTTGTTGTTTACTACTTTTTAAGATAACTTTCCTTGAAACTCTCCAAACACTGAACTCTACTCTGCAATTTCTATGCATGTGAAAAGATGGGAATCATTTGTTTGTTTAAGATGTTTAATATGCAGGTTTCTTTTGTGTAATAAAACAAATATGAATGTCTAATATGTGGTTGACCCTCAAGAAACCTGAGTGTTTAATGAGAAAGCAGCATGTGCCTCTTGACGCGTGGAGAGGGGGTTGTAGTTTATTATAAGTCAGGCCTTCACGACCGTGCTGGGAGCAGAGAGAAAAAAAAAAAACAGAAACGGGCGAGGGAGTCATCCCAGCGTGTCGTAAAACGCGAGTTATGAGATTAGGAGCCTGGGAGCGAGGGAGAAAAAGAGTCCGTGTGTCAGTGAACGGAGGTTCTCGTTTCCATGGACTCGCCCTTCTTCAACCGCCTCAAGAGTGACGCGCCGCTTTGACCTGGCCGCTCGTCGTCCCGAGAGGTTGCGCACAACGAGGCCCTTTGTGCCTCTCGTGTGCGCTGGGCCTTAACTGACTTGGAGCTTTTCCAAGAGTGTCAAGACCAATGGGAAGTTCCCTACACCCTGCAGTTAAACAGAAAAACTGACTAAGCAATGATTTGCATACACACACGCACAGAGACACTCGTGCGTGCGCACACTTTTATCGTCGTGCCTGTGACTCATCCACAGGCAGTCTGTCCCCTCTGTGTTTTGTGTGAATGTGGCAGACAGTACAGGTGGCCATCTCACCATATCACCCACCTACTGCTGTCCCAGCCCTTATACAACAGCACCAGTAACTGGAGCTATTTTTAAGCTGCAAACGAGACATACAGCAATACTTCCCCATGCTTCTCTTATCACAAAAAAGGGGATGAAGACATTAGGGAACTAACTTTCTTCCTTGTTTAGCAACTTCAATATGATCAACTATTCCACAAATGTCTTCAGTTGAATCCCGTTGAAGGACTTTTTAAACTTTGCTTTGCCTTATTTTTGCCATTTCTATTACTCCAAAGAGTTTGGACACAATTTTCAGCTTTCTTCAGTCCTTTCCTTCCTCTTTCTAGGACTCAATCATTTCTTGTCCTCCTAAAATAAAAGAGAAACATCACAATAAGACAAAGAAAAACAAATCAAGTCAACAAATCTAAGGTAAACTAAAAGATGACGGGCAGCGAGCGGCGAAAGAAAGGGTACAAATGATGAACCGCAAACAGTTTCGTCGAAGAAGTTCTCCCTCGTGTTCCGCAAGAACTCGAAACGGAAAACGGGGATGACAGCGTCGCGTGGAGTCCAATACGGGCAAGAGGATGAGGTGTGGTCGGGTCACCGACGCCACACCCCAGGAATTCCTCCCCAACCCCCCCAAAAAACAAAAGATAGAGTTGCAACAGATTCTGACGCAGCAGGTCACACGGTTGCCATGTCACGCCGAAGCACACGAACGTCTAAAAACACACACTGAAAGTTGCGGGGCTGTTACACACCGTCACTGAAGTACAGGAGTACCACCGCAGGACCCTGGGATGCTGCAGAGACAAATCGAGAGCACAGACAGACGCACGGAAACTCCCTCACATCACACACACTCCAGTCAGACAGCCTCTCAGCAGCTGCACTCTGAAACATTGTTAAATTTTTTTTTTCTTTTACGGGCATTGTCTAAAAGCCAGAGAAGGGAGACGACGGAGCAGGGATTGGAAACGCAGAAGTCTTTACGCTTTACGGAGGACGCCGGAGGAGACTTTGGACGTTCAGCCTTTTTTGGGGGGCACGGGACATCTGCCGAACGGGGACACCGTATGGAGAGACACGGCGAAGGACGTATGCCGTATGAGACGAAAGAGCGAACGCCACACTTCTCTTCGTCCTGGAGTTTGGTAGCCGGGTTTTGTCTTTCTTTGTGAAAAAAAAAAAAGAAAAGATAAAAAAACGTCGATGCAACCTTACAGGATCTGGGGAAGAAACATAATGGCTTCGTGATGATTAGGTTAGATTCTGGTGGAAGGCGGTAGGAGAGCAGTGCATTGAAGGTGTGTGTGTTGGAAGAAGAGGGGGTACGATGGTGTCACATGAACGTTTTACCAGAAAACCTCTCGTAGCAACGACTTTAATGCCGATCTCCTCTTGACCTGCTTCGTCTTTACCGTCACTTTGCCTCTCCATCTCATTCATTTGCATCTGCAGCACACATGCAAATAACATATACTGGCTAAGCTTCTCAAAAGTAAACATACAACCCTCCCCTGAAAGCCCCCTTCGCCCTTGTGGATGGCGCATTCTCCTGCAGGGCACGTCGGGTCAGTCGGCGCCGGTTCTTGCCCTCCGGTAGCCTGGAGAAAGTCATCCGCAGCTAGGGCGCGAAGGCGGAGATGGCTCTGATGCTCTCTGCAGCTCCAGACAGGCTCCAGACGCACTGACCTACATCCGCCTCAGTCAGACGGAGAGAGACGGAGAGACAGAGAGAGAGAGAGACTGAGAAAGGAGGAGAGAGATGAGGTGGTGGGGTGAGGAGGGAGGCAGGAAAGGACGGGTGGGAATGATGAGGAGATGGTTGAGCAGGCAAACTGGTTGGGAGGCTTGGTTGCACATTTATCGAAACGACAAAAAAAAAAAAAAAAAAAAGGAAGCCAACATCTGAGGAGGAGGAAGAGGATTAAGTAGAAAAATTTTTTATAACCGACCCTCTTTTTCATTTGATCGCATTTCGTCCTCACCTTTTTTTTTTTTTTGCTAATCTATATCGTCGCCTCACTTCTACCCTCTGCTCCTGGCTCATCCTGCCTTCGTCTGTCAGTTCGGTTTGATTTCCATCACGCGCCATCCGAAACGTCTCTCACTGTGGGAGGATTAGTTCGTCTCTGGCTGCCTGCTTATCAGTCTGCTCTGGCTTTCGGCTATAGGGGGGGGATGAGATGAGGCGGAGGAGTAGGAGGAGAGCGAAGAGAGAATGTGTGTGTTTGTGGAGGAAAGCGAAGAGAGAAGGTGTGTGTTTGTGGAGGAAAGGTTTCGGCGTGTCTCACAGTGCAGTTATAGTGTCTGCAGACGCTCTGTGCTGCAGTCTTCTAACACAGTTTAGGCTTCCTACCAAGGCATAGGCTTTGCTGCTTGCGATGTCTTTGATTGCATTGACCAACTGCTTTCCTCGTGCTCCCAAAAGCCTGCGCCGGATCATTTCTCCCAAGTGCCTGAATTGACACTTAACACGGATCAATACTAATAGAGAAACAAACACATCAAGCTAATGTTCCCGTGGCTCCTCGGAGACCTTGTGTGGTATTGGAACACTGTCTCTAAAGAAACATGATGTATTCGTCCTAAGGTGAACATGTATTGCTTCTGTGAGGGTTGGAGAACAAAGACACTTCATCACAAGATACAATAAAGCCCAGCAGGGTCCGTCTGTCTTTTTAATGCCACTGGCTCAATAAGACACCGTCTAAAGAAGTTCTGGACATTTAAAGCTCTGGTCTAGAGTGTCTTCTGAAACTTTCTGTTCCTTACAGCATGTTTCCAGTTTAATCTACTATAAAGACTAAGTCCACTCATGCATAGTAAGAGAATGGGTTTCCTTCAGACAGGTTTAATTTGTCAGAAATGTATGGAATTGAATTTAAATTTGTCTGTATGATTACGCTGGATTGATCTGATTATGTACTTGCCATCCACTTTATGAGGTACACCTTGTTATTCTTGGGTCTGTCCCCATGGGCGTTGCCTTCCTCCACAAGTACAGTTAGTTCCCATCCTTGGCCAAGAGGAAGTATTTACCGCTGTCCAAACTTGGTGAGCCTGCATTGCCTCAGTTCCTAGTTCTCAGTGGACAGGATTGTGACCTGGTTGGGTCTCCTGCTGATTTAGTCCATCTCCTTCAAGGACAAACGGTTGTAAATGATTAGTTATTTGAACTACCATTGTATTCACTGTCTTGTTACTCTTTTTACTTTTCTCTTTTAGCGCCAACAACAATGCCAAGGTCACTAAAATCTCTTTCCCCTATCTTTCTGATCCTCAATGTGTACCGGCAAAAATGGACGATGAGAGTGTATTTCTGGATATGAATCTGAACTTTTTTACCTTGTAAATTGCTTTGCTGTGACAATTGTCGTAAACTGCTTTTACTTGAATAAACTGAAAGAAACTAAACCGCTAACTTTTTTTTTTTTTTTTTCAGAATTCACCCATATTAATGAAGCATAGCAGACACGGTGGGAAGCTAGTTGAGATACATTGAGTTGTCTGTGTTTCATTTTGAATACTGTACAGGACTAAGCTGAGCTTCAGATATTTGGACTAAGCTAAGCTAAGCTAAGTTAGCCACTCTGAAATTCAGCACAGAGATTGTCTAAGATCATGAAACCCCCAAGGTTTCAAAATATTTTAACACAGAAAATCCAGTTTAATAGTTAGGACGTTTTGTTTCCAAATTCTGTAATTTTATTCTATAAATGACTCAGTCATTTATAGAGCATTGATTTTAGTACCTCGTGCTCTACATAAATGGAATGTGGAGGGTAATTCTGTGCTGTGAAAAACATGAAGTAAGGCATTGAGAGTCGGCATTGGGAAATTCTCTGATTTGGTTCGGTGTTAAAGATAAAAAAAAACAAAAAAACATCAAATCAGCTTAAGCTGAAAATAAAGCAAGTAAAGACTCATTCCTTCATTCAAAATATAAATGAGCTGTTTTTTTGTGTCTGTTGACAGTCAGAAAGCTTTTTATCTACAGCTTGACTAATTTCCATTAGTATTGACAATATACCAACGAGTACAACCAGCGTAAGAGGAAAATGAAGGTAACAGAAGCTCTCATATTGCCTTCAGTGGCTCAAGGCCACACTTTGCCAGAACTTAATTGTTGGTCTTGGACAGAACAATAAGCACAGGTGCAAAACGTGCTAATCAGGACTTGAAGATGCCAAGGTTTCAGCACCACAGGATTCTTAACTAAGTGGAAAAGTAACAGAGCAGCAATAAACATCGACGCATTTTGATTCGCACGTTTACATTTTTCTTATAGGCGGTGATTATAAAAATAAATCTAAAATGTGGATGTCAAGTCTAAAGATCAGTGCATGTGTGGAGGATAGTGATACCGGTCTGGACCTCCTTTTTTCCCAGTGCTGTTGAGAAGGAAACTTATCAGGTCCAGATGCAAAGAAAAGTGGGTCACCACACTGAACTTGTGCCAGACCCTATACCTCCCCCTTTAAGTGGAGAGACCCAATGCTTATACTAGCCTGTGTATTTACACTTGCCAAGTCAGACCACCTCCCACCCCCACCTCACCCCCACACAATCCCAAAATAGCAGAGAGCAGACTCAGAAGGAGCGCAAGTTTATTTGCCTCCATCTGGTTTTTATCTTAAATCTGTCCTTACATCCCAGACTGCATGCTTAGCTCTCCTACAGTCAATCTTACGCTTGTACCATATCTATAAGGGAAGTTCGCTCCGCCTTTCAAGACTTTTCTTTCTTTCTTGAGGTCTAATTTGAAATCCTAACGGTTAAACATTTAAAACTATCAGTCTGTCGCAAATTATAACCATCTGCAGGCGAGGAGGTTCGAGCCTCAGATCTTTTCGATGGGGGAGCTTAAAGGCAAACGCAGCCGCAGACTTGAATGGATTTTACTTTGATTTCATGTGATATGAAGTGGATGGGACACGGATGCATGACTTTCAAAATACTTAACAATTAGAAGATGGAAAATTGTTGCTATACATATGTATTCAGCATCCCCTAGTATAAATGCAGCTGCATTGTGAAGGACTCTGAGGTTTGATAAAGAACATTAGTGCATTAACAGAACCATGAACACAAAGGAACACAACAGGTAGATCAGAGAGAAAGTTGGTGAGAGGTTTAAAGCAGGGTTATGGCTGAATCTGTTTTTCAATCCATTCACTGAAATAGGTAATTGGACAAAGGCATGGCAGTCCTTCTAAACTGACATTTTGCACTTTTATGTACTTCCATTTGGGTTTATACTAACCTAAAGACAGCCAAAGCGCTTAAAAAAAAACTCAACCATTTTGTGTCATTAAGTTAATATTTTTAGGTGTCTGGAAAATGAGCTGTTTAAAAAGAAACCTCCTGATTGTTAAGTCACACTACTCCATTAACTAGCAACCCCAGCTGAGCTCCAGCATATTTGGTCAGCTGCTAGAAAAGACAAGAATTTTGTTGTTGACTAACCATTCAGAAACCACTTGTTGCATTCTTGTTGTTGTGCAGCAGGCGCTACTTCTGCTTTTCAATGATGTACAGTTGTATAATTGCACATCTGTTTGTAGCCACTTTCATGTGCGAATGTAAACTTTGGGTTTGGCTTAGAATTACATTATTTAATAATGGTCTTGCGCAAAAAATGTCATGAATATGTTTTGTATAGCCCACAGGCCAATGCTAACCTGTTCAAGGAAGCACAATAGGTCACCTTTAATCACACAACACAGCCAATAGGACCATGGCAACTCTGGACGAGATGAAAATATCTACATCCAAAGAGTTGAAAGGATGTTGGATGAACCTACATACAGGACAAATTTTAGATTCGAAAAAATCCAACCGAAAAGACTTGAAAACCGCAACTTACAGATGCTCCCAATCTAACCTGATCAAGCTGGAAGAGGCACGCCTAAGAGAACTTGAAGCTGTAATTGCACCAAAGGTTGTTGTTCAAAGGTTTTTTACACGGTCAAATGTTACAAATTGTTCCTTCCACTTTAAAACTGTGCAATATCTTGTGTTTGTTTATTTCTTAGAATCCAAATAAAATACATTGATGTTTGTAGTTGTAATATGAAAAAGGTGGAGAACCTAAAGTGGAGAAAAAAAAGGAACTGTAGAAGTGTTTCTAGAGAAATGCTAGGATGTCTTTAGTGTCTTTAACGAGTTGTTAACCTCAGTTTCCCATCAGAAATGCTCAAAGCTTGGGGCAAACGACTATTTATAAGCAGATATGTATTTTAGCCCAGGCTAGCTCTCTCAACCTCATAGAGTTTTCAAAGTGCTTGCCCAAAGTGTCCTCCTTCTAAGAGAGAGAGGAAAAAAACAGACAGCATGCAAGCGGGTCAAAATCTGTGACACACTTTTTTTCTTCCTTTCATCCTGTTGCCTTCAGCTTTTTTTTTTTTCCCTCGGTTTAACACTTTAAATGTAGTGACAAACAATGCTTCTGAAAGCAGAATTGAAAAAAAAAAAAAAAAAAAAAAACTGTGATATCTAGACAAATCCAGTCCATGTGAACACTCAGGAGCAGACAGGCAGACCCCAACGGGTCGGCCGCGGCCGCTTTAAATGATTGGAGTGGACAGCGAGTGTCAGGCTATGGGGCAAATCAGCTGTGCTGTGATGCATGAGCCGCCGGCCGTCTGAGGAGGCCCCTGTGTCTGCACCTATATCCTACACATGGGCCAGTCTCTCGCTAGGCCCAAGGAGGATTGCATTGATCAGTGTCCAATGGTTGGCCACAATTCAAGACAGAAATGTGGCAGCAGCACTTTCTAACAGGGGGTACTCTGATTGGGCCGTTGTTTACTCCATGTTGATGTATTTGTGTGTTTTTTAACATAATGAGCCGGGCTGGAAAAATGTGTCACGATACAAGACAAGTACGACATGAAACTGCTACTGCGCTTGTTGCACAACAAGTTGTTGCTAGGTAACCAAAGACTGAGTGAGTTTGATGCATCCAACCTTGCTTAGCTAGCTGTAAGAGCTTGAGAGGCTAACGCCTTTCCTCTGCCTACATCCCCCAAAATGCTGTGCGGTTATTGATTGGAGTTCAGTGAAATGATCAACACTCCATCAGGCGTATTCCCTATTAATATTGATCACGCATCTATTGTGATAGATATCATTATTGTTGTATCGCCAAACCCTAATGACGGCACAACGGCGGTTTGCAGAACTTTTGTCCAATTTCCCCAAAACTGAAGTGATGTAACTGTGCCATGACCTTTGGCATGGCCACTCCAAAACATTGTCTTTGTTGCCCTTGTGCCACTTTGTAAGCTTTGGGTTATTGTCCATTTGGAAGGCCTGTGATGCAAAAGCATTAACTTCCTTCCTTTATTGTGTGATCTGATTTGTGAAATCAATCAGTTCCTCCAGCCACTAAACACTCCCACAGCAAGACGATACCACCCCACATTTAAGTTTGTAAGCTCGCCTCTTTTCCCTCTACATCCAAGATGACAAACACTTGCATTGTATTCTGATGAGAATACAATGCATATCTGTCTATATCTGTCATAAATAAGCTTCAAGCAATAAAATCAAGAAAGCACTGTAAGCACTAGTTCATATTGACCCAGTCTGACTGAGGAATACAGGAGATTTCTTCAAAACATAAGGTACTTGTTCTGGTGTGCATTTGCCAAGTTGAGTCGAAAACCTTTAAGCCGGTTTTGGACTCATAGCCTCTTTCTTAACTGTACCCAATGAGGAACCAGAGATATAATGTGCAGGTCAACAATTCTGACCCTGATGCCTGAGTAACAGAAACATCTAAACTCACTCTCTCATTATTCTTTCATTTCACATTCAGAAATATGCCGTACTGTCCACTGTTTTTGAAAAGAAAAATTTTTTTTTTCATACTTAATTTGCTGTATGTGTCACTGGATCCAAGAGGTTACAATAGGAATTGTCATAAAAGAGGCTGCAACATATAAAGATGCATCTAAACATCCATCAAACTCTGTGCCAAAGAGCAAAATCTCTGAATAGAATCTTGAGGTCACTCAAAATTCACAGCTTTAATGCTGACTGCTCACAAATACTCCACACAACCGAGCTGGGAAAAAAAAAAAAAATCCTTTAATCTGACGTGCCAGATGGTTTATATCTGTCTATCACTGTCATAAATAAACTTCAAGCAATAAAATCAAGAAAGCACTGTAAGCACTAGTTCATATTGACCCAGTCTGACTGAGGAAAAAGAAATAATAATATCATAATGATCCAAAGTTCTCAGGGGATTCCACAAATAGAAACTTTCCAGAGGGAAGGAGGAGGAGGAGACAGGGTGAGGAGGGTTCAGGCAAGAAAAAAAGGCTCGTCTGTGTTTGTCACCCACATAGTGTATGTGCGCGTTCATTTCTTTGCAGTTGTACTTTACACTTGCTGAATGCTTTTGAGCATCAGACTCTTCAGTGTGGGCTCTTTGTTGCTTCTATCCCAGGCAGTCTTATCTAACTAGGCCTCCTGAGACAACCGGAGACAGAGTGTGGATGGTGTGAAGCTGGAAAGCAGGAGAACTTGTGAACGTAGCGAAAGAGCTACGCTCTTCGAACCGCCAAGTTCCTCACGTCTGTTTAAATGAGTGAACGTAGCGAAAGAGCTATGCTCTTCGGTTTACGTTAGCCTTAAAATGCTGTTTTACACTTCTTTTAAAGTTCGGAGCATGTTTACTGCAACCAAACATACACGAATTTCCAAATAAGTTATTTGTTCCCTTTTGCAAACTGCTAAAAGCTAGCAGTTTGCTAAAATGCTCAGCTAACTTTAGCTTGTTCCTTCAACTTTTCTGATGTGACTCCTGGAGGATAATTCAACAAGTAGCATATTTCAGTGCGCTTCTGGCTAACCATTTGTTTCATAAACTTAGCTCTTTACTTTGTAGCATTTTTAGCAGATGTTCCCTTTCACCAGCAGCACAAAACAGGCAGCTGCAGCAGCTAATACACTCTCAAGATTTACAAAAATGCTTCAGTTGTCTCAGTTTGGCAAGCGCTACAAAAAGAAGATGTGATTTTTACACACAAGTTGGGCAAACAGCTTTCTTTGAGTGCAGCTGACATAAAGTCACAGACAGGACTTAAAAAAAAAAAAAAGTTTAAACCTTGAAAGACTGTTTTGCTACCTCTGTAAAAAAACTTTGACTGAAAAAGAGTTATAATTAATAAAAATTATGAGACTTCAAAAAAAGGAGATCATTTAGAAGCATTTATGTTGTTCAGACCTCTAGACAACTTATAAAACATGAAAAAGTGCTTTTAAGGTGACAGCTAAAGGGATTACTGTATTGATTTTGAGTAATGTAGATTTTAACTTGTTAAAAATTTTAAGGCAATTTATCACTTTTTTTTTTTTACACACAAAAGTCCTGAGACGGAACCTTTTGTATTCTGTTTCTGATACGCACAAGAGAGCAAACAGCAATGGACGACGAAGCCAGTACTCTTGGGCCAAAGCAGGTTAATATTTGCTTCAAAGAATTATTTGATGGGACGATGGAAAATACTACTGTTGTGTGCAAGTTGTGATAAAAGTAGTTAGCCTATCAGTGAAGCTTTTCTAGTCGAAAATAGCATCTGAAAGCTAAACATGTTGCAGCTAGCACAAACGTCCACAATGCTGATATCAGCCCGCATGTTTCTAACCAAGTATTTTTTTCAAATCAGTTCCATTAATAATCAGGGGTTCCTGAAACACTTTGCACAAATCTGATGGCTGAAGAGCCGACATAACAGATTAAAAACAACAAATATCTTTGCTGTTGAGCTTATACGTCTATTTATTCAATAATTTAGCAGCAAAACGGGTTTTTGAATTGAAAGTGTTGCTTATGTGTCGACAAACAGTTTGTGATTAAAATGTGATTAATTACTCTGTGTGTGTGTGCGTGTGTGTGTGTGTGTGTAAGCGCCATCACATGTGGACGGATCCAAATATCCGCACCGTGTTCCCACCTCCCTTCGCTGAGATGATCATTTATGCTAATGCCACACTACTGTGCCACAGTGTTGCCCCGGCATCACATTACTGGAGCGTGATGTTCCCTGCTCCGGGGCCAAAACTCCCTGTCTCCCATTCTCCTTATGTGTGTGCGTGCGTGTGTGTGTGTGTTTCCTTCAAATCTGTTTGCAAACTGCTGAGCACAAGCCAGGGAGTGGGTTCACACTGGATTAGCTCTGAGTTGGCTAAACACCAGATAGCAGCGATAACGGTGTTTGTGTGCGTGTGTGTGTGTGTGTGTGTGCGTGTGTGTGCAGTGGAGGAGAAGGAGAGCCCGGGCAGCTGATATCAGCAGGAATAAAGAAAAACACTGATAAGGCTTTCTCGGCATCTGCAAACAGCAAATGTTAACGACGGTTAGATGCTAACGAACAGCGAGCGCTTTTGTTGACCTTTTACGACGAAATATTGTTTAGAGTCAAAACAACGGCGATAACGGAAGATGCGGCTCCTTCAGCTGGAAATAGATCAGCTTTCCCATATTCTCTTCCTCCCACCAGCTAAAAGCCAGACCGTGTGGGAGGACACTGTCATCTTCACTTTCCCTCCTCTCTTCTTGTGCTTCTCTACTCCCCAGCATTAAAACTCATAAAGATCGGGCTCCATCCCTTCATTTCGTGGGAGGAGAAGGTGAATCCGTGAAGGGTTTCGCCGATTGATGTCGACGCGTTTAACTCACAGAGGGTTGCGTAAAAACGCTCGCCGGAGCACGCTTTATGCAGAGCGCCGCGCGAATCGCTGTCTTTTTTTCACAGGCCTCCATTGATGCGGCTTGTTTTACCTGGGAAATGAGACGCTAATCCCCCTGACGAGCACCAACAGGGAGAGGAGGTGTGGGGGCGAGAGGGGTGGACCTCCTGTCTGTCACCTAAAGCGAAGGCAAACACAGCTGCCTCACAGGCGAGCCAGGGGGAGAGGGGAAAAAAAAAAGAAAAAGGGAATGCCAAGAGATCTCCTGTAAAGCCTTTTACCAGGAAGGGAAATGTAGAACAGAACTAAAGAGGATCCCGAACATCCTTACTGACACATGAATCGTGGTACGGGATTTATGGCACTACACTTTCTTATAAAAAACAAACAAAAAAAATATCCCCAGTAGAGCATCACTAAGGGGATTGGCAGCCTCTACCTACCAATTTGGAAATCTGCTAATGGTATAGAAAAGCAGCTAGATGCTCTCTCTGCAGGGAAAACGGAGAACCGGTGTCCTGAAGAATGTTTTGGCTGGAACGAAACGCCGTTTTCAGAACAGGAGCTAGCATTCCAAAAAGTGAACTTAGTGTCAACTTTGTGAGATAATTCTGGTTCGGCCAAACGCCTGCAGTGAGAAAGGTAGTGAAGTCATCTAGATTACTCATGAGCTCACTTGGCGAGCGCTAATTACTCTGCTTGTAAATCTTTCTGTCACAGTTCTTCTCTGTTTGCTAGTCTTTTTGGCAATTCCTGTCCAGTCTGAAGTAGGACTTTGGTCGAACTTAAAAAGGAAACTAAGCATTTCTTGAAAAAGTAAAAAAGATAATTTAATCTCCAATATGAATTAGAGTGATATAAGTCTAGACATTTACCAGATAATACTACAAGCTGAATGGTGCACACCAAATGTGACCACACAACCATACATGGATTAAGGGAGGTAGTAAATGGATGGATGAAGCTAGAATTTTATCCAAATATGATTTCCTGCCATTCCAACACAGGCTAACTAGCTTAAAATATAAATAAAATAACAACTATAAAATTGTGACAAACAGTAAAAGAAAAAAAAAAAAACATTCCTGCATCACTGGTTTCTAAAGCTACATCTGACTCGACCCACAAAACCAGTTTTCAGCCAGCTCATATCTTGCTTGCTTCATTTTTGTGGAGTAAATTGCTAATATGCTAAGTTAACTAGCTTGGGGGTTATTTCCTCATTCTCATGCGACTGCTCAATAGTTTAGCTCCTAACATGTTTTGATGCGCTTCTGGCTAACTATTTGTTTCACAAAGTTAGCTCTTTACGCTGAACTGAATCCATTTTTTCCAATTTTGTTTCAGCTGCAGTCTATGCTGATGTCTGAGTATAGACTACAGTAAACGGAGCTCCTGGATTGGCTGCTTTGCAAACGCCGGTCAATAGCGTATCAACCGGCATTGCAACTTGGTCGTTTAGTTTGTCAATTTGCGTTTTCTACACCAGAAAGTCTGAAAAAAGATGAATCGGCGAAGACTTCCACAAAGTTCCACCTCTTAAATATAAGTATGCGCATTTGACGGGAAGTATAAAAAAAAATGTTTTTCAGTAAACAATAATATGTAGTGTTACTACAAAAGAAGACAATGTTGAAGGGAGAAAAGAAAAGCTAAAAGAAGGAAAAACAAAAAAGCAGAGGTAAAACTAAAAATGAAAGCAAGAGTTTAGGGTACAGGTGTCCAATTTAAAGCTTTCTAATAAAATCAGAGGGCCAATATATTTGACATGCAAGACGAATGGAGGGCAATCTGGAAGGAAACCTGTTTGAAACTGAGTAACCAGAGCAACAAGAACTACAGAAGTTTAGATTAGACCATATATATATATATATATATATATATATATAT